>JAMPIV010004411.1:165000-250314 GCA_024509875.1 Oreohelix idahoensis | reverse complement strand
AAAGTTGCAGAAAGAGATGCCAATTTTGCACGCATGTTCCTTTTAATGTATTGAATGATGAGATCAGGATTGGCGTGGAGCAGCACTGAAATTCCATTAATGGAAATCAAATACCAACAAAAATACAGAGTCTTTGCCTCGACTAAATTAAATATTTATCCAGATTTCTTGCGCCACTTGCGGTTTGCATAATAAACGTTTTGTAAGTTAATGTATAATCTGTGCTTTAAGATCAGGTCTAGCTATGGCTCAGATTTATTACTCTAAGCTCCCAACGGAGCAAATACCTCCAACAAATACACTTCAAATCTTCATATCCTGTGCTATCCGGTCAAAGTCTTTACATGTCTTCTTTATTTCTGTCACACCTTCCTCCTGTATCCTTGTCCGTGTGATTTTTGTTTTCTCTCCATCTCCACCCACTCTGGGGATTCTAGAACAAGTATTGTAGTGTAATGATATCCAACAAGTTCCCTCGATTGTGTCTTATTCATTATCATCATTTTCTTTATGTCTTCCTTGTGTCACCGGGGCCTGAATGCAGGGCAAAGAATAGTAACATCGCCACCTACCAAACATGTCGTAAAATGCGACTAAGTAGAGTTGATAAGTAGAAACTTTAAGCCTTTAAAAAATATAAGGAAATATGAACAGGTCTCAGTCACAGTTAAAAATTTAAGCTCTATTCGACCATCAAAGAAGGGAGAAGATCATTTTTGACGCAGTACACAGAAAGCCGAAAGCACTTTCCGCCTAGATAAAATTAAATTTGAAGACTCGCCATCTCCAGATTAATACGTTAATCTCTTCAAGGTTTTGTATGGCATAGCTTTCATCCACTTAAATGATTGGTTTCATTCTTTTCTTCAATTATTATTTCGTTAAACTGTTAACTCTGTATTTGTTGTCTCAGGTTGTTTGTTAGGTTCTACCCTGAGATCAATCAGAAATTGTTTCCATTCTGGATGTTCAACTTTTATGTTTTTTATTTCGTTGTTTTTAAATCATTATTGTCTTTAATTTAACTTTAACAAAATTAAATCAAACTTCTTTAATAAAAATTAGCGAGAAATATTTGGCAAAATCATTGTCACGAACGTGACACTGTGAGACAAATGTTTTTGAGTTTTAGTTTTTTTTAAACACTTTTATTTAGTTTGACTTCTGCGTTGGTTGAATGTTTCAAATCTTTGAGACCTTGGTTCACGAGGTTTCTCGTGACCTAGAGAGGTACACATTGTGACGGTATTGCCTCCCCTGCTTTGCAGTAGTGGTCCAAAAGTGACCAAACTCAAGAGTATCTAATATAGGCTTCAATAGAGTCTATTTGTACACAAGATTACTCTTGGCAGAAATGTAGATAGAAGAGTAGTAAAGCTTCTATCACATGGGAGTCTTCACAAGAAATGCAGGTAAGCGAAAACAATGCTGGCTGTCGCTGAGCACGTTAATTCTGTAACCTGCTGACCACTTTTGTGAAGCATTTAAGCACTTAATTATCAGCTCGTTAAGCCCCCACCCAAGATTTACTCGGTGGAATTCTCTTATGTAAGTATAGCGCTGTTTAGAATGTGTGTAGTAATTGACTGAGACAAACATGCAGTAACTTTAAAATGATCAAATCGAAGTTAATTTTGTAACATTACAAATAACAAAATTTAATAATCACTTTAGTTTTAACAGTTTGAAAATAATTGGAATAGTTATGGATAAAGAAAAGCTATCATCCTCGTATTTGGGGATTGCAAAAAGGGTAAGAAAGTTCAGATGGCAGCATATGTTTGAACTTAGCTACCAATGACGGTTCTGTCTTTTCACACTGATCACTCGTCTCTGGTCAAGGTTGTCAGGTGTAGCTCGTCTCCCAGAAACTTCAAGGAAAGTCTACACAGTACGTCCTTTGTCTTAAAGCGTAGGCCACTGATCCCGCCTTGTTCCAGAAATAGTACGTTCTGCTGGTACCACCAATAACTGTGATAGAAGAACAGAAAAGAACGTTCTTCTGAGTATGGCGTTCTCCGACACACAGTTATGTGCCCCCCCTCTTTTATTTCACCATCCCACTTAACTCAGTTTACCCTCAATGAGAATTAAATTTAATCCATCGGGATAAAACTTCCTTTATATTTAAACTGAATAGCTTTAGCTTTACATTGCAAATAAATGAAAAAGGTTAAACGTACAGATATAATATTTTTTACATTTACATCTCCACTGTTTGAAAAGTGTTCACAATATAAATTCATTTATGTTTCATTTATATTTACACTTATGGAAAAGTTTGAAACTTCTATTACTTAGAATGAATATTTTCACATAGGCATTTACACTGGTTTTAAGCTTGAAAACTTACATAATTTTAAAGTGAATATGTTTATAGGGACATTTACACTGCTTTGAAAATGTAAGTATCATATTTAGAATGTACATCTTTTCTTTCATCTTTCCCTCCCTGCTCCATAGGGAACCTGGAACTACTTTATGTTTTTTAGTTCTCTTTACGAAACTATCAATAAAGCAATCACCAGCCCGTGCAGTGGTGGTTCATGAATCATCATTCTATACACTGAGGTTTCATTCATTCATTCATAACCCTCCACTCCCAAAGGAGCATAGGCCTTCAACAAACACATGCCAAGTCCTCCTGTCACGTGCCATCATCTCAAGTTCTTTCCATGTTTTCCTCATCATTTTCACCTCTGTTTCCAACTCTCTTCACCATGTACTTCTTGGTCTTCCTCTGCCTCTCTTGCCCTGGGGGTTCCAGAACAAGGACTGCCTTGTAATGCTATCAACAGGTTTCCTCAGTGTGTGTCCTATCCATCGCCATCGTCTTCTTTTCATTTCTTGTTCCACTGGCACTTGTCTAGTTCTTGTCATCAGTTCCACATTGGTAACCTTGTCATACCATTTTAATCCCTCTATTCTACGCAAGCACCCATTTATGAAAGTCTGTAGCTTTTTGGTTGTTGTCTTTGTTGTTCTCCATGTCTCTGAGCCATACAATAGGACTGACTTCACATTTGAGTTGAAGATTCTTATTTTCGTGTTGGATCCTATTTCTCTTGATCTCCATATATTTCCCAATGCAATGAAAGCTCCTCTTGCCTTTTGTATTCTTATTTTGATATCGCTGTCTGTCCCTCCAACTTTGTCTATATTACTGCCAAGATATGTGTATGATTCTACATCTTGTATTGGTGTTTCTTCAAGTTCAACCCTGTTATCATTACCTGCATTTATTCGCATTATTTTTGTTTTTCCCTGTGTATTTTCAGACCCAATTGCTGTGACCTCTCATCGAGTGTTTTCAATTTGTCCTGCATCTGATTACGGCTATGGGACAGAAGAGCCAAGTCATCAGCAAAATCCAGATCATCCAACTGCTTAGTCAAAGTCCACTGGATTCCATTTCTGTTGTGTGTTGTCGATGATCTCATAACCCAATCTATTGCCAGCAAGAAAAGAAATGGAGACAAGAGGCATCCCTGTCGCACTCCTGTTCTTATCCCAAACGGTTCTGTAAGCTGTCCTTCGTGAAGAACTCTGCATGTCATGTCTTCATATGTTTTCTTTATTAAATTGATGATCTTCAGGGGAACTCCATAATGCCTCAACAATTTCCAAAGTGATTCTCTGTCTACACTGTCAAATGCCTTTTCGTAGTCCACAAATCCGATGTATAGTGGTGAATTCCATTCCAGACTTTGTTCAACTATTATTCTCAAAGTGGCTATCTGGTCTGTACATGATCTGTTTTGTCGAAAACCTGCTTGTTCATCTCTCAGTTTCTTGTCTATGGACTCTTTTAATCTCTCAAGGATAATCCTGTTTAATACTTTTCCTGGCACTGATAGTAACATTATTCCTCTATAATTTGTGCACTCTTGTAAATTTCCCTTCTTAGGCAACTTAACCAGATATCCTTCCTTCCATTCTGCTGGTATCTCTTCCTTTTCCCAGACTTTACCAAGTAATTTATATAACATCTCTGTAGCCGTGTCGATATCTGCTTTGATGGCCTCTGCTGGAATGCCATCAGGTCCAGACGCTTTTCCATCTCTTAGAAGCTTTATGGCTTTCTTTATTTCTTCCTTCGTTGGTCTTTCACCGTTAATTTGTAGCTCTTCTTCTGCTGGCTGGATGTCCGGCGGGTTTTGTGGAGCTGGTCTATTGAGAAGGTCCCCAAAATATTCTGTCCACCTCTTCATTTGCTCTTGTATATTGCTGAGCAGTTTCCCATTCTTGTCTTTTATGAGGCAACTTGTTTGCTTGTATTTCCCTGTTAGCTTCTTTGTGCTGCTATACAGTTCTCTCATATTTCCTTTGGCTGCAGCATCTTCTGCCTCTCTTGCCAACTCCTCAATATACTTCCTCTTGTCTCTTTTGATACTTCTTTTTACTTCTTTGTTTGCTTCTGTGTACACTTCTTGAGCCTTGGCTTTGGAACTTCTGGTTTTGCTTGTGTTTAACTCTGCTTTCTTGTTTTTTTCTGTCTTTTATCTTATTGATGGTTTCTGTTGTTATCCATGCTTTTTGTTGTCGTTCCCTTTTCCCCAGTATTCCTTCACATGTCTCCTTCCATACAGTTTTGACCTGCTGCCAATAGTCTTCTGTATTCTCTACCTCTTCCAGCTGTTGGAGCACTTGGAATTTGTTGGATACTGTGACCGCAAATTTATCTCTTGTTTCTTGATTTCTTAGCTGTCCTACATTATACTGTTGTCTATAATTTTGCATTGTTGCATATCTCTTGAGTTTCATTTTTACTTTGGCTATCAGAAGATGGTGATCTGATGCCACATCTGCTCCTCTATATACCTTTACATCCTGCAATGATGATCTAAACTTCTTGTTTATGCATATATGATCAATCTGATTTTCTGTTCTATGGTCTGGTGATATCCATGTTGCCTTGTGTATTCTCTTATGTGGAAACATGCTTCCTCCTATAGCCAGTTGATTTGAAGCACAGAAGTTTGCAAATAGTTCTCCATTTTCATTCATTACTCCTAGCCCATGTTTTCCCATGACTTCTTCAAATCCGGTGTTGACTGTACCTATCTTTGCATTCATGTCACCCATCAGAATTGTGATGTCTCTTCTTTTTACTTTATCCATAATTTCCTGTAGTTTAGTATAAAATGCTTCTTTCACAGACTCTTCTTTGTCATTAGTTGGTGCATAACATTGGATGACATTTACATGAATTTTCTTTTTAGCTGTTTTGAAAGTAGCTGTTATTATTCTGGGTCCAACAGCTTCCCATTCAATGAGTGCTTTCTGTGCTTCTTTAGATAACATAAGAGCTACCCCTTCACTGTGGTGTGAACTTTCGTTTTCATGTCCTGAGGACAGCACCAATTCACCTGTGATGAGTTTCTTCCTGTCTACCCCCTTCCACTTTGTTTCACACATTCCCAGAACCTCGATTTTGTATTCCCTCATTTCTGCTGCTACTTGCGCCACTTTCCCTTTTTCGTTTAATGTCCGAACATTCCAGGTGCCAAATCTGGAAGTTCTCCTAGAAGAAAGAAGGTTAGTCAGCAACACAGACTCCTTTCGGCTTTCTCTGTGTTGCATCATACGCCTCCCCACGAGAGGACCTTCCCCTGTCTTGGATGGCTGTGTTTTATTTTCTTTATTTGACTTGTCCATATTTGTTGAAGTTTTTTGTGGTTTAAATTTTTTACAGGATGGGGTAACCGGCCCCATGCCCAACCCTCCTTAGTCGCTTTCTACGACATGCTTGGCAGGGGACAGTGTTACTATTCTTTGCTCCCCTTTCGGGCCCCGGTAACACACGGGTGTATACACTGAGGTTGCCAGCCTCAAATGACTGACATCCAATAGCGAGTTTCACACAATAAACTTCACATGGTAATATATACACACATATGTTAGTTCACATGTTAGTAATAAAATATGAAATGTAAATCCAACTTAGCCAATCCTGGCTACAGACTTGTCGCACAGGTGAATAAAAGAGACGAATCGTTCTCTTACAACACGTGTATGGGATTTCTTTTAATTTTAACATAGATTGCCCCTTCTGACTCCGTGTTTCTTTAATTTCCTAGTCCCGGTTGTTCCTTATTAAAATTTCAAAGAGATTGCCTGTGCTTTATAAGTCTTATCTGGTTCTCCAATAAAAGGTCCGGATAACAATTAGGAATTATGAATCTAGTTCTTCCTCTGGCGAAGGTCTGATGTCTTGGCGAGCGTGCAAATCACAAAGAAAGAAAAGTGCGATAATTGACAGCACCTAATAAGAATCCGTACCACAAATGTACCGATACTGCCGGAGAGAACCAAAGATCGATAGAGGTCGCCCCATTTCGTCACACACATTTTAAACTAATCCTCTAAGGTGGTATATTTTAAATATGAAAATTTGATGTAGTTATCAGTGCTTGCCGGAACAATGCGTCGACAACATGAAATTAACTATCAAAGTATTTTTTTAAGACGCCATGTTTAATCGACACTATTACAACCACAGTGTCAGACTGGCTAGAGCAGTAGCCTCTCGCAACAAAAATTACCAGGTTCGAAACCTGATAGCATCACACTTCAAGATAACCCACCATAAATACCTACTTGACTCTGCTCTTGAGTTAGGGAAAGAAAAGGCAGCGAGAAGGGAACTGACACCTCACCTCGTGAAGCTGGACCCAGTATTTGTGAAGTCTCTAACACTTCACTCTTCTACGGCAGTATCCGCTATGGGACTACCTTTGTTATAATAACACCATGTCATCATATATAGAGTTTCAATCCAGATAGAAAAGGTCGTAGTGTGGTCCACATAATGTTATCAGTAATCAACTTAATAACTAAACACAATGCACTTTTGTATAAAACTGTGGCGTTCGCATGAGAGTGCGATAAGGGGTTAACATAAAAATGACATTACGGCGGCGCGGTTGGATAATTAAACTCATTAAACGCCACTGAAGCAAATCTGATAGGGTATTACGTGGCTTAACGCATACCTTAGATCAGCGGTTCTCAAAGTGTGATCCGCAAACCCTTGGAGCTCCCCGTGACCCTTTCAGGGGATCGTCAAGGTCAATGATATTTTAATAATAATCTAAGACGTCATTTGCCTTTTCCACTCTCATTTTCTCACGGTATAGCCTACATAAACTAAAGCTCTTTTGGGTCCTCAATAATTTTAAAGCGTATAAAGGGTCATGAGACCAAAACGTTTGAGAAACGCTGTCTTAGATTATTAACTGAATTAATTGTTGAGGAAAGTTTTATTGATAGCACATTATTTTCTTTTTTTTTCTATTATTGTGTGGCCATGGAGTAAATATGATGATGATGATGATGATGATGATATAATTCCTTTAGCTGTGAGCAGGTAGCTCTTGACAGCCCATTGCCTCTCTGACAAAGGTACAAGTCTTCCTCAGTTGTTGTGATGATGTGTAGAGTGTATCGTGGATGGTTCGGTGCGACGGGGGTTGCTGGTGAAATCATATACATGCCTCAAAGTAAATACATTAAAATAATAGAGTTTTATTAGCTGAAAAATATACAGAGGTCCAAAAAAGAATTTACGTGTGCTTCATTGCCTTTTGACAGAGCCCATCATGAGAAAATAATTGAATGCCTCGAAAACATACGAATTCACAGAGAAGAGATAAGGATGCTCAGCAAACCTTTACTGGGAACAAACTGCGACAGTAAGATCTGGTAGGAATTACTCACTATGTATAGACATAAAAAAGACGTGTGAGACAAGGTTGTGTATTGTCCCCCTGTCTAATTAATATATACACAGAAAAAAAAATTTCAAATAGATACAGGACGTGCCAGGACTAACCATCGGTGGAAGACCAATAAACAGCTTTAGATATGCAGATGATACCGTTTTGTTAGCTGAAAGTGAACATAATTTACAATAACTAGTGAAGTAAGTAAGCAGCATAAAGTCGTGAATATGGATTGGATACTGACAATGAGAAAATGCAAACTATGACAATTAGCAAAGTAGACATCAAGACAATATTAAAGATAAGAATTTATGTGGAAATCCTGGAACAAGTCAAGAGCTCCTCATATCTTTGTCATATAATAACAAAAGAAGGCGAATGTGAAACAGACATCAGAAGAGAATATGAATGGCCAAAGCTACATTCAACAACATGAGACATATCATCATCATCTCAACCCGTAACCCGTCATGGGTCGTAGGGGTGCCATGGTGGAAGCATCAGCAGACAGGGTCCTCCACTGCTCTCTATTCTCAGCAATGCGTACTGTCACAAAATTAACCGTAATACAACGTCAAAATATCTCCAATGATACAACGTAGGGATAAAAACTAATGCGTAAGCTGCTATAGCACGTTTCACTAGCTTTGCCCAACTTCAAAATGCTATATCTCAGCGAATATATAACGCATATAAGTGAAATTTTGTGTGTGAATTTGAAATGGTATAGACCCTATGAATTAAATTTTTCATTAAAATGCGGCCATTGGTTTCAATTTTCGTTTCTTTGCGATATAATATAAAATCCTACTTGCCAACACACATCACACGCACACATATTGAAATGTCTACAGTAAATTATACGACCTCATTTGCACATTTTTGGTTTATCAAGCAATTGGCATGATTTTTGAGTGAAATTGCGTGAAATCGCACTTCTTGAACATAAAACAGTTTATATCCGGTGCAACGCACACATTGTCAATCAGAGGTGTGTCTACAAAAATTATTGTGTGGTTAAGAAGGAAAAATGAGTCTGCGAGTACATTTTATGACATTACAGCAAATCACAAATAGGATTTTTAAGTATTTCTGCAATGAAGCTACTCGAGGAAAACTATATCATTCTATTTCAAACCCACAAAAGAGGACTATTCACGCCTTGGGGATAAGCAAACGATCATTGCACCGCTGGATAGCGACATCTGAAATGTCTAATTCCAGTGTTTTACACACGAAAATTAGGCCAAGAGTGGTGGATAATTTTGACAGAGAATTGATCCGCAGAGAAATTTGCAATATGTTTCACAATAATGAGGAGTTTGGGATTCACTTTTAGAAAATATGTTGGTGGTAGAAACCTTATTTGTGAGAAGCCTCATATAGTTGCAATGAGAAGCAAATATTTACGCGAGGTCAGAGAAATGAGAAGAGATTGTTATGATTTTGTGTATTTAGATGAAACTTGGATCAATGCGCACCACAGTAATGAACGAGAATGGCAATCATCTGATGGAACAACTAAGAGACTAGTACCAAGCAGCAAAGGACAGCGCCTAATAATTGCACATCCAGGAAGCAGCCATCATGGGCTTCTAAATAATACTGAACTCATATTTGTTTCAAAATCCACAGATAATAGGGATTACCATGCAGAGATGAATGGCAAGATATTTCAAGATTGGATTGTGAATCATGTACTTCCTTCCTTGGATAGACCGTTGTGTTTGATAATGGACAATGCCTCATATCACAACGTTGTGGCACCAGAAGATAAAGTTTCTAATTCACCAAGTATTAAAGATGTAATAAAGATTTGGCTGACCATAAACAACATTCCATTCAACGAAATGTCCATGAACCTGAATTACTTGGAATTGTAAAAAAAGACACAGCATACAAAGATATTTCACATAGACAAGGCAATCCATGAACATGGTCACAGATGTTTAAGATTACCTCCTTACCATTCTCACTTAAACCCAATAGAATTAGTATGGGCTAAAATTAAGGAACAGGTAGCAACAGAAAATAGAACGTTCAAATTAAAAGATGTTGAAATACTTATAAAAGCCGCCATCTCCAATATAGCCAGGGATTATTGGAAGAAAAGTGAGAACCATGTGTTACAAGAGGAAGAGGAATATTGGAAGAATGATGGTTTGCCCTTCATTCAGCCGAGATTGATTATCAATTTCTCAGAGACATCTGATTATGATTCGGATGTAGTTTAATTTCTTTAAAGATGACCTTACCGTTATTTACAAGCACATTAGAGGAGCAACGTTCCATTATGATATTTATGAACCGCAAAGAGATGATACCCATTGAAATAATTAGATCAAGGAAGGTCCAGTATGGTAGCGCATTAAATGTCAATGACAAACAATGTCACGAGTATCTCGCATGCAGATCATTTAAGAAATCATCTTCAACACGTATTCAATTGCAAACGTGATGGCCACATTATTGTAATAGTAGACACGCCTATGCCTAATCAATTCACAGAATCTGTGCATGAAGTGGTAAAATTCCTTTTCTCGATACACAATAATTAGTATGCCGACAAAGATCAAAGGATTTCATCCGTTTATGGGAACTGGACAAGATGCACAGATATAAAGTATATATTTGTTGGGTCTAACCCAATATAACATCGTATGCAAAAAAATGGCATTAATACGTTAGACGGTTAATCAGATAATTACATTTGAAGTTGGGCAAAGCTAGTGAAACGTGCTATAGAATACATGATCGCCCACGCCGCGGGTCATCACCCGCCATGGAAATGAAATTGTTAGACTTGAAGGCAAAACGGAACGAAGATCAAAAGGCAAAAATCTGACTGAACGCGTGCTTGACACTAGCGATGCTAAAAGGACGCAAATTGGTGGGGCAAGGAGGAAAAAGTCACGTTCCCCAAGTTGACATAAAGTAAGGAAATCGACAGAAGGGACCTTGGATATGATACGCCACAGTCAATTCTTGGACGCTTTTGCGATACCAAGCCTTTTATTTGAATTCAGCGGCAAACGCCGATGCTTGAAATATTACAAAATTTAAAAAGTAACTTTTTCTTAATATTAATGTTAGGAATATAAAAATTAGCTTGAGCAGTGAAATAATATGCTTTCATTTATACAGACGGACAGATAATAAGAAAGATAATGACAAAAGACTGTGTTGTTCACATCAGCGAAAGACTGCATTGAATCAAACATGTCACTAATTTGCACAATAATCGCCACCTTGAGACTCAAGTGTTCAAAACTAGTTAGTATGGAAGAGAGGGGAAATTGGTGGGAGCTGTGGCTAAAAATAACTTTTCAGGCAAAAGTGTGTAGGGAAGGGCAGAGTTGGTTCAAAAAAACAAGTGTTTTGTTTTGTGAAACGCAAGTAGAGACGGACGAACCAACAGACTATAAGACATACTTGACTGAGGTATGACTGAAGTGACTTTTTTTTTGAAAGGGGTTTGAATTTCAAATAAGTAAAGCGCTGATTGGCCACAGATAAACATATTATCGGCGCTCAGACGAGCATCTTGGCCATTCTGCATAAGTTGTCCTAGTAGACACAGTAATTAATTAATGGTGATATTTCCCCAAGCTATTGAAAGATTTAGAGGGACGCCATAATACAGCCAGCAGCTCAGCTGAGTTTTGCTAGTATCTACTGTGTTCTATATTCATAATTCTGGTAAGATAAAGTATTTATTTGTACATTTTAATATTTGTTTAAGGTTCGAGTGATTTGATACTGCAATAGCATAATCTGTTCCTTACAACAAGTAAGGGTTCGCTCTAGACCACCCCGCCCTAGTTCAGGGTCTAGAGAAAAACCAAATACCTAAACTCCAGCAAGGATTAGGAAAAGCGGATCAAGTGTTGAGATCAGTGAAACATATCACCTATCCCATTCTATGGCAAGAAACTAATAAATATATTTCAGAGTATGTAGTCTGGGGAAACCTATCCTATGTGAAACCAACTTGGTAGGTGTGCTGTATGGTCAGAGAGATCTGACCCTGTCTATGTGGTGTTGTTGTATAATGTTGTGTGTAGTAGTGGCTCAGGAGGTAGAGTTCTGACAAATGACCAATACTTTTATTTCAGAACTGTGGGTTTTTTATTTGGCACCAATGTGGTGTCAAATGATGAGTTGATTGTTACCAGAAGGGATCCGTGCAGTACATTTTGTCAGAGCAGCCTTTATTTGCCCCCAAGCAGGGAGAGGCGGGGCCACCAGATTTCAGTACCCGATTCCAGCACCAGAACCACTCAGTCCAGATAAGTGGGCATCTGGTCTGCTGGAGAGTCACCAACTTCGTTTTAACAACACTAACTATATCCCCATTAATAAATGGACACTGTTATTAGCCACATTCAGGGAGTGATGAGGCCACTCCAACAGCACATCCATTCATCATTTCCCCAGCAAAATTAAAAATAAACAGTAGTGATATTAAATAGTATTGTGAAATACCTATGTACACACCTTTCATTTATTATGCCATATATTCATGCATTTCATTTCTAATTTCCAAACTTTCATATGTTCTGGCCAAAATAAAACCTTGGCTCAGAACAAATAAACTTAAAAAAAATATTAATATCCAAAATTTTACACAGTTGAGTTAGTTCAGTGTGTTGTAACACTTTATTAATATTATTAGACTTGTTAAATATCTGTGTATGTGTATGCAATTTACCACAACACATTACATATCATTACCCTAGAATCTTAACGTAGCCACATTCACTAGTAAAAAAAGATAGGTGTGAGGTCGTAGTGGTAGCAAGAAGGGTCTTCTGTTTATTCACAGCTATTTTTATCTCAGGAGCCTTCACAGCTGACCTCATACTTCACATTAAGTAATATCACAATCTTACAATACCATCAAACCCACTACACGTACAAGTGTGGAAAAACCATGTCCTGCCCACTCTTTGATGTTATCAGCCCAGGATTTTCTTTGCCTTCCTCTTCTCCGTTTACCTTCGACTGTTCCCTGGAGGATCATTTTCGAAAGGGAGTCATGACGAGTTACATGCCCAAACCAGGCAAGCTTTCGACGTTTCACTATTGACAAAAGTGGTTCTTGGTGGCCTGCATAGGTGTTTATCTTCTCTCTAACATAGACATTTGTTTTTTGCTCTTTATAGCAAATGCGCAAAATTCTTCTATAACATTTATGGTCGAAAGCCTGAATCCTTCGCTCCGTATCTGCAGTGAGTGTCCAGCTCTCACACCCATATAAGAGAATAGATAATACAAGTGATTTGTATAATTTGATCTTCACAGGAAAACTGATGTTACTTTTCCAGATCACATTCAGTCTTGTCATGGCAGCTGAGGCCATCTCAAGTCTTGTCTTGATTTCTTTACTTGATCTCCCATCACTACATATAGTGGACCCGACATATTTAAAGGTGTTAACTTATTCTAACGTTTGCCCATTTAACGTAATGTTGGTCGGAACATGTTTCTTATGGCTATTCACCAATATCTTGCTTTTTTTCTATATTAATTTCCATCCCATATGTTCTTGTTACTTTCTCCAGTCTAGAGGTAAGGTCTTGAAGTTCTGATTCTGTTCCAGCTATCAGATCGATATCATCAGCAAAACGTAGATTGCAAAGAGGTCGGCCTCCAATTGATATGGTTGTTTTATAATCATAAAGAGCCTCCTGCATAATATGTTCTAGATATATATTAAAGAGCACTGGGGACAGGATACATCCCTGGCGAACTCCTACAGTTGTTTTGAAAAATTCTCCAATGTCGTTGCTTGCAAAAACAGCACTGCTTGCGTCCTTGTATAGTGCTTCAATGATATCTATGATGTTAGTATCAAAATTGAATTTTCTCATTATTTGCCATAAGCCTTCATGCCAGACTCGATCGAAGGATTTTGTGAAATTGATGAAGTTATGGTATAAATCGGGTTGATGATGGAGATGTTTTTCGATCAGTAATCTAATATTGAAGATTTGTTCTGAGGTACTTCTTTTTGGTCTAAAGCCAGCCTGTTCCTCTGACAAGATTTCTTCTGATTTCTGTTTTATTCTGTTCAAAAGTATCCTTAACATCACCTTACTTGGATGACTAATAAGGCTAATGGTTCTGTAGTTCTTGCACATTTTTAGATTTCCTTTCTTTGGAAGCGGTATTACTAATGACTGCGTCCATTCTTTTGGCCATTTTTTTGTACTCCATATCTTCTGGCAAATTGTTGTCATGATTTTTACTATATCTGGTCCTCCATATTTCAAGAGCTCTGCTGGGATATTATCCACACCCGGTGACTTCCCTCCTTTCAGCGAACATATAGCCTCTTCCACTTCTTCCCGTAATATTGCTGCATTTCCGAGTTCCCTGTTTTCGCACTTAATGTTGTTTAATATGCTATAGTCAGTGTCGAGTTTACAGTTATATAATTCTTTACAATATTCTGTCCACCTTCTCATTACAGCTGTTTTTTTCATTGAGCAGAGCCCCATTGCTATCTTCTATGACAGTTACCCTGGGCTGTTGGGGTTTTGATAGTCTTCTTAATGTGTCAAAAGCTGCCTTGCTGTTACCTTTTATTAGCCCCGTATTAATGGACTCACATTGATCAGCTACCCATTTTTTTTTTGGCCTGTTTCATTTTCTTTCTAATATTTTTATTCACCATACTGTATTGCCATGCTGCTTCAGGAACCTCTTTCTGAACCTTTTTCATTTCCCGCCGTGTATCACATAACTTCAGAATGTCATCTGTAACCCATGGTTTGAGACATTTACTGACATCTAAACCATTAACGTATAAATTAAAAATGAGAATCATTAAAGGTTATGTATATTCTTCATTATGGTATGGTGTAGAATCACGGACAATGAAAAAGTGATTAGAAGAAAAAATCGAGGCTTTTGAGATGTGAATATATAGAAGAATGGAGCACGTCTAATGGAAAGAGAAAAAAACAAATAAAGAGATCCGAGAAAACCTAGGTATGAAAAGAGATTTAATTAAGGAGATGGACAGCTTAAATATTTTGGCCATGTAAAGAAACATAACATCTTAGAGAAGACCATAATAGAAGGCAGAGTTGAAGGCAAACGGGCAAGAGGAAGACAGAGCTATAAGTGGGAAGATAACATCAAGAGATGGACAGGAAAGAGTCTATCAGTGCACCATCAAGACAAGAGATGGACAGGAAAGAGGCTATCAGCCTGCACCATTAAGACAAGAGATGGACAGGAAAGAGTCTATCAGTGCACCATCAAGACAAGAGATGGACAGGAAAGAGTCTATCAGCCTGCACCATTAAGACAAGAGATGGACAGGAAAGAGTCTATCAGTGCACCATCAAGACAAGAGATGGACAGGAAAGAGTCTATCAGTGCACCATCAAGACAAGAGATGGACAGGAAAGAGTCTATCAGCCTGCACCATTAAGACAAGAGACAGAAGACGTTGGAGCTCCATTGCTGCCGACCATCTTTGTGGTGGTGGTAGCTGTGGATGATGGCGTTGAAATATAATAAAAACACGTACTTGACATTGATTTTTCCGATCCGCGAGGTTAAGAGTTTTAAACTTAAATCCCCCCCCCCCTCTTTTTTTCAAGTTGATAATAATGTAAATTGAAACGTATGCTTAAACTGCACGTGTTATAGAATTAAAGTACGAAGAAAGAATATTGTATTTATATGGTGAACATTAAATAATTTCACGTTTCTGTTAACTTATTTGACATAATCCACAATTGTATACATAAATGACGAATATAACATGTAATACAAGGTTGCACTGCATTCTGGAATTATATTTAAAAACAAGCCGAGCACAAAAATAATTCTTCAATGCACATGTCAAGAGAGTTCTATTGTTTGGTTCTGAAACAAGGAGAACAAGAAACAGCAAAAAATAAGAATCTTCAATTCTAATATCAAGGCAACTCCTTTATATGGCTCTGAAACGTCGGGAATAAGAAAAAAAAACAGAACCAAGAAGTTCCAGACAACGATAAATCGGTGCCTGCGTAGAATAGAAGGATTGAAATGGAATGGCTCTGCTCCAATCCTGCTCAACTTACAGCAGGGAACATAGTGGCAAATAACAACAACCCGCTTCTCTCCACGAAAAATTGTTTGAAGATGTCTGTTGCTGTCATTTTCGACGGAGTCATCTGTCAAGTTATTTGCCTATGTTTTATCATAAGTATAATTGTGTCTTTACCTGCGATGTCAGGTTGATTAGGGGTTGTCTTCCCTTTTTTATTCATTCATTGTGTTTTGACCTTTAGGTTCAAAGGTTGACAGTTCGGGCGTAGGCCTATGGGAAGGTTTTTTAAGCGGGAGAGAGTTATACTTCCGGCAAGCCGGGAAGGTCCTGTTTTTCTGAAGGGACCAAGAGTCCATTGTTTTTTCGGGGAGAATCTTCGAAGTAACTGCTATGGCAGTTTTCCCCCAGTGAATCTCTGTGCGTCGGGATGACGACAGAATTCCTTGTTATGTTCTGAGGATTCATTTTCCAGGTAATACCGACCTTTATGCATTATTACGCTTTTCGGTGGCAGAACATGTAAAAGGATTACTTAGTGTGAACTGCAGCTCACCGATCTTATATATTTCAGAACTTATATATTTGTGCTCGAGGTAGCCATAGCCATCCAAGACTGTTAGTCTTTATATTGTCCAGAAATCCAGTGACGAAGATATATTGTGGGAACCGCAGATTGGCGGGATTTATGTCTACAATAAGCATTACTGCAGGGTTGATGATAACCTATTTAACAGAAGTACACAGCCGACGTCAGAACGAGGCCTGTGCTTTCGGCTATTATACTACAGCCTGATAATGTGCAATTGGCGGGGAATGCCAAGTTGCACCTATGTGTCAAAGTGACTAAGGCATCTGACGCGTTTAGTCAGAGATGCCAAGGGCGACGCTACGAACTGTCATTATTGAAGAACTTTGCTATTGACCATGCACGTCTATTCCGATGTTTACCTTTTTGAATGCCAAATGTATACCTATCGATTTCCGGTCAGCATGACCTTGTTACACTGACTGTTCCTGTTGATACTATGTGTGTTCTCGTCATTAAATGTTTTGAAACATGCCTGCAGTGTCCAAGCATCCTTGATTACTGCATGTGAGAGTATGGGTTGCAGGGTCTACATCTATACGAGCCTAAACACATTCGCGCCTTCATTCGCACCCACACCCAGTTCATCATACGCTCGCACTACACATCTAACAACAAGTATACTGTCTTGGGCCAACGATCACCTCAACAAGAGAAAAAGACAGTTACATTTCTGGTGGACCAGTTACGTGGGCTCTTAAGATACATTTCTTGTCGCCAATGTGGCCTAGAAACTTACATTTCTGATGGACCAGATCTGTGGGTTTAAAAAGAACAGAGCGAGCATTTGACATTATTGTTGACATTAATGGATCCAGAAATTTACATTCCTGGTTGGCTGTTACATATATGATGTCTCCAGTTTTGTCCAGAAATTTACAAGAAGGACAAGTACACATTACACTTCTGATCTGTGGGTCTAAGCTACACACGGGACAGCCGTAACACACAGCGCTAATTCTACATTTGCAAGTTTTGGCTACAACAGGACAGAAATAGGTCATCAACGGTTGACCTAGATAAACAGTGCGGGCATTTATATTATAATGCTACATAAACCACGACAAGACAAGTACTGAAGTTAACATCTAGGCATTTGCTACGTGGACCATAACTGCATAGAAGGCGGGTTCCTATTGTGAACAGTACTGCTGGTTGTTACACGGTTCAGTCAACAACAGACTTTTCTATGTCCGAGCATTCAAGCTACATTGTTCGAGGTCAAGTGTTTGTAAACAGTACGTGGAAATTGTAAACATTCAATGTGCAAGTCGTAATTCGAGAAGGTCATAGTAACTTTGGTTCGTGAATACCACTTTATGCTACAGTGGATTTGACGTTCAGTGCGCGTTTGACATTTCGTTTCTGTGTTCGCAAGGAGCAAGAAATTTATTTTAGTTTCAGCTGTGACTGAACTTGTTCTGCAACACATTGAAATTGATTGCTATATGTTTATGTTACTTCTACTGTTTTTGTGTATTTTTCTGCGGGTTTTCGGTTGGTGGGTCTTACAGTAAATATGCCACTTAATCGAGGCTTACTGTAAGCGTTCTGTAGGTGCAAATTTTCTTAATTTGAAAATTTGCTAGTGACAATTGGTCGCTATTGATGTTAGCTGTGATGTAACTGTACTTAACGTTGTTTTTGTAATATTTTGTCTGTTTTTCAGTTTTGATTTTCGATTTGTTTTGTTTGTATTCTGTAGGTCTCTCCTTTCTTTTGTGTATTTCTCTACACATTTTTGGTTAAAACAGTGTTGTCATTTGTATTGTTTTGTATCTTTGTCTTTGTTTTTTTTTTTGTACTACATTACTGTCATGCACAGTCTACATACATATACTTGGTCATGTATTGTTATTATTGATAAGGTAGACTCTTCATATAGAGTTTGTTAATAAAATATTTTTATATAAGATATTTATACAAGTTCTTTGATAAAAGACTTGTTATCTACAAAGATTGAGACAAGGTGAAATACATATTCAAGTTCTTTATAAAAAAGACTTGTGCCCATAGTGAGTGGGATATAAGGGATTTTTTTTCCACAGGTACTCAAGTGATTTTTTTTGGTTACATTATAAACAAGGGTATGGGGACCATACAAGGTCTTTGTCTAAGACTAAGAGAGTGAAATAAAGTGAAGTGAGTATACAAGTCTATCATTTCAGACTTGTCTCCCATTAAAGTGGGATAATTTAATATATTTACTTCTACAAGTTACTGATCTCAGTAGACAAGATGTCTACATTAGAGTACTTTATTACACAAGGGAGAGCCCTTGATAAGACTGGTCAACAGTTAGAACAATGGGCTGTTGCTCAGTATGACAAAGCATTAGCTGCTGAAGAAAGAAAAGCTGCTGCAGAAGAGATAAAAGCTGCTGCGGAACAAAAAAGGCTAGACAGAGAAGCTGATATTGCTGCTGAACAAAAGAAATTGCAGATGCAGGTGGAGGAAAGGAGATTTGAAGCTGAACAAAAGAGATTAGACAAAGAATCTGAACAAAAGAGATTAGACAAAGAATCTGAACAAAAGAGATTAGACAAAGAGGCTGAACAAAAGAGATTAGACAAGGAAGCTGAACAAAAGAGATTAGACAAAGAAGCTGCTACAGAGGAGAGGAAAGCTCAAGCTGCTGCAGAGGAGAGGAAAGCTCAAGCTGCTGCAGAGGAGAGGAAAGCTCAAGCTGAGGCTGAAATTAGAAAAATGGAACATGAGGAAAGAAAACAGAAGATGGAACTTGATGAAAAACTCGCAACTTTGGAGTTAGAGAAATTGAAATTGGCGAGTACGGGTGCTCAGCAAACAACTTCGAGTACGACAAAGGAGTTTGTTAGTAGGATTAAATTACCTCATTTCAATCCTTTAAAGGATGACGTAGCAGATTATCTAGATAGATTCCAATTTTTGTGCGATACGCATAACATAAAAAAGGAAAAATATGTTGAACAACTGATGCCATTTTTTACAGGTTACACAGTGACTACTATTATGACAATAGTCGAACATGAGAGGACTAATTATGATGTTGTCAGGGCAGCATTGCTAAAAAAATACCAACTAAAAGAAGAAGACTATCGTCTTCGTTTTAGGACAATGTTGCCAGAAAATGGAGTAGATTTCTCTGATTTTGTTACAAAGATACGTCGTACATTTACACGATGGGTTGAGTTGTCTCAGACTGAGAAAACATATGAAGGTCTAATGGACTTATTATTGCGAGATAAGGTTTTGTCATCTGTTAATGATTCTTTTCTTGCATTCCTTCATGAGCGTAAGCCTAAAAACTTAAAAGATATGGAGGAATACTGTTGTCAGTATGCCACAGCGCATCCCCATGCTACAGTTAGCAATTCTAAAGTGAAAGAAGGGTTGCCAGCTGCTTCGGCAACACCATATGGCCCTAATTTCAAAAAAAAAATTTCAGGGTGCTCAACAAAATTGGAATAGGGGAAGTAATCAAAATTACACTCAGAAGCGGAGTAATCCAACACATGATGGTTCTTCGTCTATGAATTGGAGACAAGATGGTAGTTCTCGTAATTTTAGTGGTAATAATTTGAGACACTTTCGCAAAGGCTATCCAAATAATAACTATTCAAATTTTCGAGGTAATCATTCTCGACGTCAAGATTATGACGATGGTGAATTTAGAAACCGGGATTCAAACCGGAATGATGATTACAATAGGCAATATGATAACAATTACAGGGGAAATGATAGTCGAAATAATTACAGGCGAAATGATAATCGAGGCAGACCTAGATTTAACAAGAAAAGACCTTTCCAACAGGCAAACTCTGCACAACAAGAGTTTGATGGAGCCTGTAATACAGTAAATGATAGTGGTAACTCTAGGGCTATCACTGGTTGTGCTTTCGATTTTGGGAGAGCAACTGAATGCCCCAAATGCTTAACATTGTTTGACTCATCGACTGTATCTACGCTAAGTTGTGGTCACCCTCTTCCTGCTCTACCTGCTACAGTTGCGCATGATGGGAGAGGATCTCTCATCTTACATAAAGGTCTAATAAATGATAGGCTAGTCTCAGTACTTTTCGATTCGGGATGTACTACCGTCGGGGTTAGGGAGTCTCTGATAGATCCTTGCTGTGCCACTGGAAAAAAACAATCAAATGTGTTACATTTGGTGGTACTATGGAAAGCTATCCTACTGCTATTATTAGGATTGACACTCCTTTCTTCACAGGAGATGTCCATGCATGTCTTCTTCCTAATCCTATTGCGGATCTTATAATCGGTCGTATTCATGGGGTTAAGGAATGCACCCCGCAACAAATTTCTAGTTGGGAAGAAAAAAACATTCAAACGGTCAATGCAGTGGTGACAAGAGCTCAAGCTCTTAATCCCCCAACTTCATCTGATAATAGTAATGAAGTTGATAGCCAAGACGAGCACTTGGTGATTTCCCATGACTCGTTTGTTAAACGTCAAGAAGAGGATCCTTCTTTGAAGAAATTCTTCCTTCTTGCAAAGAAAGGGGATCCCAATCAAAATACGAATCACAAATCGTATATCACTATGAAGAATGGTATATTGGTACGAATGGTACAACACTCGGACAAGTCTATGCACTCGCAAATTCTTGTGCCTAAGTGTATGAGAGCCTTAATTCTTCGGCATGCACACGATTCTCAGTGTGCTGGACACATGGGTTTTTCCAGAACTAAAACTAGAGTCCTTGCGTCCTTCTTTTGGCCATTCGTGAATAAAGACATCCGAATTTATTGCCGATCTTGCAAAATTTGTCAAGAGGTCAAGTCTAGGGGTCCGAGACATGCTGCTCCTATTCAGGCTGCAGATATTCCGATTCGGCCGTTTCAGAAAATGGCTATAGACATCATTGGTCCGTTCAAAATTAAGTCAGCCAGAGGACACCAATTTATCCTCACTTGCGTGGACATGTGCACGCGTTGGCCAGAGGCTATTCCTCTGAAGAGCATATCAACTGTCGATATCGCTGATGCTCTTTGGCTCGTATTTTCTCGTCTGGGATTCCCCGGAGAAATACTGTCGGATCACGGCACTCAGTTAATTTCGGACGTTATGTCTCAGGTAATGGCTACGCTAGACATTAAAAGGTCTCTCAGTAGTATTTATCATCCAATGTCCAATGGATTGGTAGAACGTCTTAACAGGACACTAAAAAACTTACTTGGCAAGATAACGGAGGATCATCCTGAAGATTGGGACAGGGTTTTACCTGCAGTCCTCTTTGCCTATAGAGAGGTTCCCAACGAGCATACAGGGTTTTCTCCTTTCGAACTTGTCTTTGGCGCGCAACCGCGTGGTCCGATGTCCTTGTTACACGATTTGATAACTTCCGATAGTATTGACGATGATACACAATCGTCATATGAATATGTCATAGCTCTTAGAGAAAAGATTATCGAATCGTGCAGGTTAGCAACTTCATCTTCCGAATTTGCGAAAGAAAAAGCTAGGCGATTTGCTAATAGGAAAAGACGCCTACGTCAACTTTGTCCTGGAGACAAAGCATATGTCTTACTGCCCTCAAGAGAGAATAGACTTCTCATTTCATGGAAAGGTCCATACACTATAGTCTCAAAAATTTCCGATGTCGACTATATTGTCGATGTGGATGGAAGGCATAAAACCTTCCATATAAATATGCTAACAGAGTTTATTGAACGTCCAGACTATTTGCAGCCTATTTTCCAGGCGACGGACGACTCTCCAGTCCAACATGGTCACATCTCATCCCTGTCCGTTATACAGGATGAGGAAACTATTTTTTCTGACGTGAACTTACCTCTTCCTGCGATTCCACTTATTTCAACGGAATCGTGGAGAGACGTTACAATCTCTTCGAACTTGTCTTTTGAGGAACAGCGTCAAGTATCCTCTACGTTACAATCATATCAGGATGTCCTTACCGACATTCCTGGACACACAGATGTCATAGAACATGACATCATACTTACTGATCGTAATCCGATCAGAGTAAGACCATACCCAATACCTATTCATTTTCAAGCACAAGTCGAGAAAGAATTGGATGAAATGATTCAACTACAAATAATTGAACCATCCACTTCAGCTTATTCTTCGTCAATAGTTATTGTTCGAAAGAAAGACAATAACATACGTCTTTGCGTTGATTATCGCAAATTAAATCAAGTTACGAAGTTCGATGCTGAACCTATGCCGTTATTAGATGATCTACTTATTAGACTTTCTAAAGCTAAATTCTTTACTAAACTAGACTTGTCGAAAGGTTATTGGCAAGTCCCACTGACGGAACACGCCAAACCTCTCACTGCTTTTTCGACACCTAGGGGTCTGTTTCAATGGAATTTTATGCCTTTCGGGCTTATGAACGCCCCAGCGACTTTCGTGCGCATGATGCGACGAATTCTATCAGATCGTGCAGATGTCATTGCATATTTAGACGACATCTGTCTTTTCAGCGATACTTGGGAAGAACACTATTTGGGTCTAAAGGAATTGCTATCTACTCTACGTGAGCATAGTTTGACTGCTAAACCCTCTAAAGCTTTTGTTGGGTTTAGTGAAATTTCCTTCCTAGGTCATCGAGTTGGTCATGGTCTGTTGAAGACAGAGGACCAAAACATTTCAAAGATATTAAATATCTCGGTTCCGAAGACGAAAAAGCAAGTGCGTAGTCTCTTGGGATTGATACAATTCTATGGAAGATTCATTGAGAATCTGTCCTCCATTATGGCACCACTTTCAACGTTATTGAAAAAAGGTTCTCCTAATATGGTGCGTTGGTCCCAAGAATGCCAATCTTCATTGGATCAGGTTAAGAATTTGTTCTCATCTCATCCTATCTTAAGACTACCAACGATTGATAAGACTTTTGTCCTTCGTAGTGATGCCTCTTCCACTGGGATTGGAGCGGCACTAATGCAGGAATATTCAGGAACTCTGCATCCTGTAATGTATATTTCTAGGAAGCTAAATGCGGCAGAAAGGAATTACTCGGTTTTGGACCGTGAATTGTTGGCTATGGTTTGGTCCATTCTTAAGCTACAAAGGTTCCTTCTGGGCGCGCATTTCTTTATGGAAACCGACCAAAAAGCTCTTACGGCTATGCAAAGTAAGGATTTGAAGAGCTCGAGATCTACTCGTTATGCTATTGCTCTTCAGCCTTTCCATTTCACGGTGCGAGCTATCCGTGGTTCGGATAATGTGATGGCGGACATATTGTCTAGATGCCCACATGATTCCAGTTAAATCTTGTGTCCTAGTTTTTTCCTGATATACTTTCAGACTTAGGTCTGTCCTTAATATCATAATATGTTGTAATACAAATGTATTTGGATGATGTTTAGATAATTTAACAAATTTCATTTTGTCCATCCATCAGTGATATGTTGCTAAAATAGCATTGACATTTGTATATTGCTATAATTATATTATTTAGTAATGTTTGATATATGATTGGTATTGCCAGCAACTTAGGTTTCTTGAATGGTATCCCTTAGTTTGTTTGGCTTAAAGGAAATATTTTCTCCTATGTTGAGAGATGATTTGTATTCTCTTCAGACGCCTTATTTATGCGTCTATTGTACCTGATATTAGGTTCAGTTTTTGCATGAGCACAGAAGTGATACTGGTGCTATCTTGCTCATGGACATATTTAAAAAAAAAAAAAAAATTCATTTTTTTTTTACAGGGGGGTGGTAGTAATGTTGCTGTCATTTTCGACGGAGTCATCTGTCAAGTTATTTGCCTATGTTTTATCATAAGTATAATTGTGTCTTTACCTGCGATGTCAGGTTGATTAGGGGTTGTCTTCCCTTGTTTATTCATTCATTGTGTTTTGACCTTTAGGTTCAAAGGTTGACAGTTCGGGCGTAGGCCTATGGGAAGGTTTTTTAAGCGGGAGAGAGTTATACTTCCGGCAAGCCGGGAAGGTCCTGTTTTTCTGAAGGGACCAAGAGTCCATTGTTTTTTCGGGGAGAATCTTCGAAGTAACTGCTATGGCAGTTTTCCCCAGTGAATCTCTGTGCGTCGGGATGACGACAGAATTCCTTGTTATGTTCTGAGGATTCATTTTCCAGGTAATACCGACCTTTATGCATTATTACGCTTTTCGGTGGCAGAACATGTAAAAGGATTACTTAGTGTGAACTGCAGCTCACCGATCCTATATATTTCAGAACTTATATATTTGTGCTCGAGGTAGCCATCCAAGACTGTTAGTCTTTATATTGTCCAGAAATCCAGTGACGAAGATATATTGTGGGAACCGCAGATTGGCGGGATTTATGTCTACAATAAGCATTACTGCAGGGTTGATGATAACCTATTTAACAGAAGTACACAGCCGACGTCAGAACGAGGCCTGTGCTTTCGGCTATTATACTACAGCCTGATAATGTGCAATTGGCGGGGAATGCCAAGTTGCACCTATGTGTCAAAGTGACTAAGGCATCTGACGCGTTTAGTCAGAGATGCCAAGGGCGACGCTACGAACTGTCATTATTGAAGAACTTTGCTATTGACCATGCACGTCTATTCCGATGTTTACCTTTTTGAATGCCAAACGTATACCTATCGATTTCCGGTCAGCATGACCTTGTTACACTGACTGTTCCTGTTGATACTATGTGTGTTCTCGTCATTAAATGTTTTGAAACATGCCTGCAGTGTCCAAGCATCCTTGATTACTGCATGTGAGAGTATGGGTTGCAGGGTCTACATCTATACGAGCCTAAACACATTCGCGCCTTCATTCGCACCCACACCCAGTTCATCATACGCTCGCACTACACATCTAACAACAAGTATACTGTCTTGGGCCAACGATCACCTCAACAAGAGAAAAAGACAGTTACAATGTCATCTCATTAGCAATGCAGCATTTCCACGTGGATTGTCAACACGTTGGATCATTAATATGTAGACTGCTATCTTCCGTGCATTTTAGAGATCGCATGGCCTTTAATGGGAGGTTCAATCACGCCACTCCTGTTTCTAGAGCGATTATAAGCAAGCATTGCGCTAAACCTTTTCGTTCGTGCCTGCCTTAAAGGCATTGCCAGGATCAAACGTACTAGCGGCATGAGATCTAAGGGATCTCAGAACGGACGATGAAGTTTCCTGCTGCTAGATAACACGGCAGCGTGAACCAGAGTGGACGATTCGCATCTCTGTGTTAACCACAGAATCGCTCGCAGAACGCGACGGACAGGGAGAGACGAAGCGGCCAGAGAATTGAATAAGCGGACGCAGCGAACGGAGATACGGAAAACCAGGGGCGGCATCTCTTTTTAGTCTGGCGGTCAGAACCCCAAAAGTCTCCTGAGATCTAAAAAGGTGTCAAATTCTAACATGTCCCCCTGATCTTTCATTCCAGTTAGATATATACAAACCTGTGAGAAATGCAATTTTATCACTCGTTTGCCAGACATTGACAGAAGCACTAGCATAGTGAAATCTTGTTTGATTCCCTCTGGATTTTCAACTTATTGCAGTGAATTCTATTCCGTGCTAAACGGTATAATATATTTGTTTTAAAGTGATCAGTGGTCTAGTTCATTCATCTTATTTCACTGGAATTTATGATTAATTTAAAGCTATTAAGTTAAACTTATCTCAAATAGTTCCACTTGACAATATAATGATATATCTATTATATTATTTCCAAAGATGATAGATACTTAAATGCTTAAAGTAACATTTAAAGACGCGAAGGAATTGATAACTAAATTTAATTGAGTTAAGTTCTATATATATATATATATATATATATATATATATAAATATATATATATATATATATATATATATATATATATATATATATATATATATATATATGTATATGTATATGTATATATATATATATATGTGTGTGTGTGTGTGTGTGTGTGTGTGTGTGTGGGTGTTTTAACTATTAAACTCGCGGGGAGTTCTTCTGGAATTTATATGATTAAAGACGCGAGTGTATAAATAGTTCACTGTAAATTTATCGCGCTTTAGAATGTTATTTGATTTTTTGGTATGATTACATGTTTTATCTTTCATATAGGGTGTATCACAACCTTTGCGATCCCAGCAAGAAAAACCTGGTATAGAGTCTCCCAGACTCAGTTCTTAAACCCCTCCAGAACTTGTTGAGACTGTTTAAATTTTAATCTTTGAGGCGATCCTATGTTGGGGATTCCGCTATCTAAATTATAAGAAAGAAAGCACAACCAAAGACAAATTTAACACATCATCAAGCAAATTAAGTTGTAACTGGAAGAAGAACAATGGCCAGAGCTTTTTATTAATTTACTGCTACTGAGAGAGAGTACATATTTACCTGAACTGTGACTGTGCCTAGTTTTTCCTCACTGGATTTAAACCATACCGCACTGGTCAATTGTTGTCATCTCGTTTAAGAAGTTTCACCACCTGCGGCGAAATCTAAGCAAACCACACCCCATTCTCACCTGTATCTAACTGTGATAGTGACATCCCATAGACTCTTCTTATAGAATAAAACACAAGAACACTTATTCTTCACGTCCGGCGATAAGTGAGAATATTTGCTACCAGCCAACCTCGCTACATCTGGGGCTGGACATAAAAGTAACAGACACTTTCCCATGTCAAGTGTTAATTGATGGTTTTTGTATAATTCTATGGAGTGCCTGATTCCAAGATCGGTAAGTCTGTGTGAGAGTTTGTGTGTTGGCCAGCACGAGCGCGCATGACTGAATGAGTTTTATGTGCAACTATTTTAATTGCTGTACCTGGTAGACATTTTGTTATTTTATTCCTCGTATTGTTCACTTTATAAGTGGGATTTCTTAACTCCGTTATTTCCCCTTCCTAAACTGATTAGTAGAAGGAAAACCAGTTAAGGATAATAGGACTAGTTTCCTAATCCCTCTTTTCAGGATAGATTAATCCTCTGTTGGGTTAACTTATTTATTTCTGTAAACTATAATTTTTGCCTGTCAAATGATTAATGTTGTGATTTGATTCTTAGTGATAAATAAACAGTATAAAACTTCTAGTATATTGTTGGAAGGCCCAAGCCCACAGTTACCCCATATCTGTTATATGCGTAGTTTGTATTCACGACCGTCTGAGTGTTTGAAGCACCAAATCGGTGTGAGGGCAGGTGTGTGTCTGGAAACTGGCAAATAATTGTTTGACCCGGAGAGTTTGAGGAGAAGATTGAGAGGAACGATTGTCGTAAAAGAGTCTGTCCTTACTCTCCCCAGCACTCTGTGAATCAACTATTTACTTCTAACCCTTATCTATCACAGAGCCTTCACCATCACTCTACACTCTAAACGGACCACTAGTTCATAGAATTCTCTCAAATAAATTTACGACAGATCTCGATGGCATTTATTAATGAAAAAATACGTTCAACAGCTGCATTGGATCCTGGCAGTGTCAAACAAAAACTAACTAGGCATTTCAGATTCTCAGCATTTATATCCTGCTTTGTAAAATGAGCGAACATCTAACACCATTTTTCACTGACACTTTGATCCTTCAGTTCACTCCACACATCAAATTTGCTTTCACAATATTTTTTCACACATGCAAACTCATCAAATAAGTCCTCTTCATTCACAGTAAAATTTGGTGACACTGTCTTCATGAATATGTAGCTTTCTTAGATGTTCTTCCAAGTCACAGACTCCTTTCCCTTCAAATTGATCCAATCCATAGACTGAAGAGGCGTAAGAAATGGTGTACACCACTCCTGAATATATTCAATGCAGGTGTCATAGAAATCTACTGCATAGCTTTGAAACTTTTCAACTGTTATGTGTCCTTCTTTTTCTAATTCTTGCAACTGATTTCTCACAGTAGTGATAAGAAACTTTTCTGTCTTCCTGTAGTTTAATTTTTCCACCAGTTTGTTTACTTCATCCTTCACTTCAATTACACTACTAAAACACGGAATAAAATCCGTTACCCAAAGATTTTTTTTCAGGAAGGACTCTTAAAAAGCGGGACATTTGGAATAAATTCGGGACACCGGGACATTTTATCAAAAAAAGGGACTGTCCCGGGAAAAACGGGACGAATGGGAACCCTACTCTACAGTGGTGTACCCACATCTGAAAGAGCTAAAGGGGGCGTGGGTTGCATTGTGGCCAAAAACCAAAAAGATAGTATCATGGGATGGAACTTTGTCTCGGAGCGCATTATGGTTGTAAAAATAAAAGGAGAAACCATAGTCAACCTGGTCATAGTGTATGGGCCAAAAGAGGATGAGAGAGCAGAGGTCAAGGAGAAATTCTTCGAGCTGCTTCAAAGGACAGTGGATAACTGCTTAGATAAAATTATCATGCTCGGAGATTTCAATGCCAGAGTTGGAAATGACCATGCTAGATGGGGTGGAGTTATCGGAAGATATGGAGAAGATACTCTCAATGACAATAGAAAGCGACTCCTTTGATTCTGCAGTGATAGAAGAAGAAGAAGAAGAAGAAGAAGAAGAAGAAGAAAAAGACAAGAAGAAGAAGAAGAAGAAGAAGAAGAAGAAGAAGAAGAAGAAGAAGAAGAAGAAGAAGAAGAAGAAGAAGAAGAAGAAATTGTGTGCACAAGTTGCTAAAATATCATCGGCGACATCGTCAACATCTGTTAAAAAAAACCGAAACCATTTTACCAAGAAGTGACAGTTTACAAATAAATCTGAATTGATCAAGCTGCCTTAATCTAGACTTATTTTGGTTTTGGTGAATTCGGAGAAAAACTGCCCTATCTTAAAATGAAACTGTTATATTTTCTTAACCCAGCCTGAAGCTTCGGCTGACCGAGTAAAAACAAAAATCGGGAACACCCGAATTCCCGTTTCTTGAATGAAAAATAAAGATTGGAAAGCTACGAACCGATGTCTGGTTACTGAACGTCAATTGTTGATAGACAGGCAGTCAGTGTTGACTTCGGCTTGAGAAACCGTCATTCCCTGGCCAGAAACTTATACGGAGTGATAGAAGCATTAGCATAGAAGTTAAAGCTTCGATTTAAGTGATTATTGAACCGTTTGACAACCAAGATTTAGGAAATCTGTGCTTAAAATGTAACCTGTTTTAAAAATAGTATTCTATACGTCGTAACTTAATGAACCCATAGAAAAGTGTCAAAATAGAGTAACAAGCTTCTAGTGTGATTTTGCTGCCATTTTAAAGATTAAGACGACAATTTGGCGTTATGGTTTTACGCCACAACAACAACGAACGAACGAACGACCATACGAAGTCTTTATTTCAGAGGTTTTTTTTTCTCTTTTTTACATTTATCTCTCTTCTTCTTCTTTGATCTATATCCGCCGACTGTCAAAGCAGTCAGTGGCCATCACGCCTGGTGGCGTCTTGTAGAGCAGCAACAAACTGCTTCCACTTTGCTCGGTCAGCGGCCATCCTTCGTGCAGTGCTCCAACTCTGGTTCATTCTTTGCACCTCGGCTTCCACAGTTCTCCGCCAGGTTGTGTTTGGTCGGATTCTCTTTCGCTTTCCTTCTGGGGTCCATAGCATAGCTGTGATGGGTATCAGGGTCTCTTCTGAGGACGTGGCCAACCCAACTCCAGCGTCTGCCAGCTATGATGGTGTGCATGTCCTCTTGGTTGCTCCGAGTAAGCAGTTCTTGGTTGGTGATGGTATTCGGCCAAAAGATTCGAAGAATTTTCCTTAGGCAGATTGTGTGGAAAGAGGACAATATTGCCACATCCTTCTCTGTTGCTCTCCAGTATTCCGCACCATAGAGAAGCACAGAAAGTACACAGCTCTCATATGATCTTAATTTAATGTTTGTGCTGTGCTGGGAAGACTTTTAGATGTTGTTTAGACTAGCAAAAGCTGTTTCGCTTTATTCCTTCTGTTCTTGATGTCTTTGCTTGTTCCGCCGTCTGGTGTTATTATGCATCCTAGGTATGTAAATATGTCTGTCTGTTCTAGCTTTTGATTCCTTATTATTATAGGTTCAGGAATGCCCACATTGAGTTTCATGACTTCTGTCTTCTTTAGATTGATTTTGGTTTTTTAACGTTTATGCTCTGCAATAATATAAATACGTAATTAATATTATCACTACATTCAGTATTTAAGCACACACGTATATTCACATACGTACATACAAAGACAGAAATAGATAGATGATAGATAGGTAGATAGATAGATAGATAGATAGATAGATAGATAGATAGATAGATAGTTGATAGATAGATAGATAGATAGATAGATAGATAGATAGATAGATAGATAGATAGATAGCTAGCTAGCTGGATGGATGGATGGATGGATGGATGGATGGATGGATGGATGGATAGATAGATAGATAGATAGATAGATAGATAGATAGATAGATAGATAGATAGATAGATAGATAGATAGATAGATAGATAGATAGATAGATAGATAGATAGATAGATAGATAGACAGATAGATAGATAGATAGATAAAATACTGTCCTCTGGTTCTGGGCTCTCCCAAGGAATCGTAACGTCCTACAAGTCTTGCACGTTGGCACAGCCGTGGGCCAGAACAGGAGGATAGTCGGAAAATTCTAGATTGTCAATATATCTTAATTTTCTTTATGTCTATGTTTTATTTTCTTCTCCGTGTGTCACACAATCACCATAACTGCTATGCTATGGACCCCAGAAGTACAACGAAAGAGAGGCAAACTAAAGACAACCTGGCGGAGAACAGTGGAGGCTGAGGTGCAAAGCATGAACCAGAGTTGGGGCACGGCACAAAGGACGGTCATCGACCGAGCAAAATGTGGACAGTTTGTTACTGCCATACAAAACGTCACTAGGCGTGTTGGCCAATGACTGCTTTGTCAGTCATGGGCTAAGGATCCGGGTAGAAGAAGATGTGTTACAACAGCATTCAGTGACAAACATAAAATATACAGAATACAACAGAATCTTCTGCGGAAACATCAGGATATCGGCTGTAGCTTTTCAGCACGTTCCGGTATGTGCGCACTTATCTTGGTGGAGAAATACATTCAATTTACAATGAAACTATACCCCACATCCGTCCCATTTATTTTTGACTTTACTGTTTCTAATTATGTTCTCTGTTAAAATTATTTTGAAAAGAAATATAGAAACTCCACCTTCATATGTCCGAACAGTACACAATTAATTCTGTAATTTTTTCTCTTTTTTTTTTTTTTGGTCTCTGCGTTCGTTCATTGTTTATCAGTTTCAAAAGTTGCATTTTGTTTGTTATGTAAATATGATTTGCACACAAACATGTACACTAACGAAGTACATAAATATTAATTGGAAAAACGACGGATTGCTTTAATGAACCCTTCAGGCAATATTTACCCAACGCGAGCAACTTGGAAATTACCTTAAGATTATATAAATTCACATCGATTACCAATTTCTCCACGATAAACTTGAATACCGGTAACTGAGTTTAAGCTAATGTTTTCCTTTTCAGTAGCGTTTCTTAACGAGGGGTGCATCCGCACCTCCGACCGCCATGAAAATATTTCGTGGGAAAAGATCGGACTAACTTTACTGATACGGCAATTGTCTAATAATGGAGTTCATAATCAATTTTATTGGACTGTCCGCATAGGCTTGTAAATGGCATAGGTTTAAAGAGGAAGTTACAACACGACCTGCATGCATATAAACTTTTACATTGTATACACAAACAAAGACGATGAAAGACGTTTGAATACAGCACTTTCTTGTGCATTAAAAAAAAAAAAGAAGGAAAGTATTAAACAATTATTATCAGTGGAACAGAAGGTGAGAAAATTTGGCAACGGATAGGACACACACTCAGACAAAATGTTGATAGCTTTACAAGGAAGTCTGTCGTGGAATATTCTAATCCACATATATAAATTATTAGGTAAATATGAAGCCTAACAAATAAAATTAATAAAGAGAAGAGCAATGGTAAAATAACAGTGCTGTCACAAAGAATGTACTAGAAATCCCCCTTGTTTTCTGCTACGTCTGCAAATTGTAACGCTTTCACGTTGATAGTAAAAGCTTACTGTATTATTACCCGCTTTCTTCAATGAAACGTGTGCTGCATTTCTAAGAAAAACATTGAGAGGCCCTGCGTAATGACCTAAATTAATCCTAACATTAATTATATTACGTTACCAAAACGAACGAACAGATGGACTCAAGTAGAAAAGGATAGCGAGAAGGGAGAGGCAGAAAGCCGAACACTAAACACGCGTCGCGCGATACACAAATGCTGCCATCACGCGTGTAAGGCCATGCACTAACTTTTTTTCAGACGGACAGTGATAAAATATATTAACCATCCCAGAGTTAGGTTTTAAAATCATAAAAAACTCTTATTAGGAAAGATAACAATAGATGGGTTTACGTTTGAAAACATAACAGTACCCAGACAGCACATCTTCGAAACAGGAGGTAGAAGAAATTGCATATTTTGAACGCAGCCACGTAGCTCCTTTAAATTTGTATTTTTGGGTTCCTTAGGGCTTGCTGACAAAGAATATGTAAAACGTTACGCAAATAGTCCAGGAATTAATAAATTATAACCAAAATAAAATATTGGGGATGCCTGACAGCATAAAATCATTTCTGCTCATAAGATTTTTTTTTTATAACGTGTTTGAAAAAAATTTACGTTACAGAAATAGTCTACCATGTAAACTCCAAATTGATTGGAGCGCAACAAATGAAAGCCTAACCACGATTGGTCGGACTATAAATACTATCTTTCGTTGTCAAGGGAGACGGGGAAGGGTAACATTTTTTCAAACACTTGTCGAAACGTGGCTCATTGGCCAGTCTCGCTGATATACACACTTGGGAGCGTTAGTTCGAAACCACTTGTTTAAATAAGCTTGATAAAGCATCAGTGCGTTGAAGCCAGCTTATATTTTGCTAAATAAAAGCCTGGAACATAGGCAGATGGGAATTTGTGCCAGTTTGTGCCAGAATTCATTGCTAATCAACGTATCTGTGTTTATTCCTAGGAATTGTGGTAAGCTTGAACCATTCAATATCTTTTAATGAAAATTGAATGTGAATTGTTGATTTATGCCTGTATATATATATGTGTAGTTCAGTGGCAAACGTGAGGTAAAGCCTATAATGCTCCAGCCTGAACAGAGGGTGTCGGAGGAAAGTCAAACGGCATGGAATGGCCAAACAGTACACTGACACCTGGATGATTGACTAGAAAGAAATAATGCTGGAAGTGCAGAGGCGTAGTAACCATTAAGAAGGGTAATACTGGAATAAAGTATTTCAAATGAAGCTGACAGTTGGCCTAACGCTCTGAACTCAATGTTTGTGCTGTGTTGTGATCAGTGTAAAAAGAAATTATAAGTTAGTTATGAAGTAGAAGGTACATCCTCCTTGATTTCAGGGACCGTGGTCTTGATGGTAGTGAGCAGCACCTAGTCAGAGCTTTGCTGAATCCTGAGTCGGACAGTATACTCCTTGGTCTTTTTAGCTATCAGTGAGGTGTCTCCTGAACCCAGAGGAGAATTCGAGCAGAGGAGTCCTTTCCTGCCGCCATCACGCCAGATAAGCGAATTGGCCAGCTGAGCTCAACATTATGTCCCCTCATCTTGAAATGACTTTGTAAAATTAACATTAAGAGGGGAAATTAATTGTCTTAATATCAGGAACTGAGAACATCTCCAATACTAGTTTCCTTAAGACAAACTATTGAAGTCATGATGACAACTACCAACAGAGCTTGAACAAAACAAAACCAGTATTACCTCATACTACTATTACACAACTGACACACATAGGATATTTTTAATAATATATGTCACTACCAGATTCATATTAATACATTCTGTACATAACTTGTAATTAACATTGATTGTGATTCCTGGTTCCTTTGTCTTTGAATCAGGACACACATATGCCTTTATGATAGAAATGAATACATATTGTTATTTGAAAAGTTACGAGTGTCTCCTGTAAGATATTCTCATAGAGTGTTATATGTATGTGAGTGTCACAGTGTTGTCAAGAGTAGTGGATTAAATTAAATTGTTTATCTGTCTGTTGTTGTGACTTACACTTCACCATACTCATCCCCTAGACACATAACGTAGCATCACACTATTCCAGAATAATTCTGACTGAGATATAGAGATATGTGGTAGCAAGTAAGGTTATCTATAATACACTACTCTTAATAGATATAGATACCTTCACAGCTGATCTCAGTCAGTACACTAAGTCCCCTATAAATATTTATAACATCCCACTTCACCACATATATTGGGGTCTCGCTCTTGGGATTTTGAATCTTTAACTATTAAAAATATTGGGGGTAATTCACTTCAGGGAATATAAGAATTAAAAGGTATCCTTGGGTGGAATTAAATAAGGTTGAGCTCACGGTGCCTGTGTTGTCCATTATATATATTTAGAATTTGAATTGTTGGTTAGACATTATATAAATTTACCTGATAGACAATGGCGGACCTGGCCAAATTTCGATCTGCCGCTGTTCAGACTGCAAAAGAGTTAGGATTAGATGGGCAAGTTATGGTTGCTTATGTCACGACGGAATGTGACAAATTTATTGAACGCGAAGAAAGAAGGTTTGAAGCCGAAAGAAAGTTAGAGGCTGACAAGGAAATTAAGAGGTTGCAGATTGAGGCTGAGGCTAAGAAATTGGAAGCAGAAAGAGAAGACAAAAGATTAGCTGCAGAAAGGGAAGCCGAGGAAAGAAGATTGACTGCAGAAAGAGAAGAAAGAAAATTAGCTGCAGAAAGGGAAGCGGAAGATAAAAGATTACAAAGGGAACATGAGTTACGACTAAGGGAGTTTGAGTTTCAAGGCCATGCTCCTGAAAATGGTGCCAGCCCTTTGCCTCTGATGCTACGGTTACTCAAGGAGCCTCAACCTCAGCTATGAACTTTCATTTAGATCATTTTGTTGAGAAAGACGATGATATTGAGAGCTATATAAATAGGTATGAACTATTAGCTACCACATATGGGTTAGAGAGAGAAAGGTGGAGCTTAAAGTTATCTCAGGGACTTCGTGGGGCAGCTTATGAAGTTTTTGCAAAAATGAGCAGAGGTGATCAGGAAAATTATGACATGCTAAAGCAGGCTCTTTTGTTAAGATATGAAAAGAATGCAGAATTTTATAGAAAAAAAATTTAGGAATGCTAAACTACTGTCAGGTGAAACCTATCACCAGTTCTCTGCACGAATAGAGACATACTTGGAGAAATGGACTTCTCTGGGGAAAACCCAAGATCTTAAGGAAATGGTCCTTATAGAGCAACTAAGAGAGTCCATGGCTCCAGACCTGAGAAAGTTTCTCATGGAACAAGGTGCAGAGAGGCTGGGTGAGTTGCTAAATGTTGCTGAAAGGTATCAAGCAGCTCAAGCAGAGGTAACAGGTAATAAAAAGAAACAAGTGGATAACTTTAGGGCACCACAGAACTTTAATAAGTTTGATCCTAGGGATCAAAATAAAGGTAAGCACCAATTTGATAGGCCACGGTATGAAAATAAAAATAAATTCCCACAATTCGATGAAAGGAAATATGATGAAAGAAAATCTTTCAACCAAGGAAAAAGGTGGTGTAAAAATTGTAAGATGAACAATCATGACACTGACCATTGTAGAAGGAAACCTCCTCATTTTGCTGCTATGACATCGGGGAAAAAGGAAAAGAAGGGCAAACCTGAAGAATTACAGGAACCATACCACCCCCCAGTGTGTGAAGATGTCATCTGTAATGGTGTCACTATAAGATGTTTATATGATACCGGTTTAGATTACGATTCCGTTGTGAGTTCTCACCTGGTGCAGGCCGATCAATACACCACGGAAACAGTGGAGATTCAAACTGCAACCAAGGATGTAGCTACCATGACACTTCCCGTCGCCCGAATAAAAGTGAAAACGCGATATGTGGAAGGAATCATAAAAGCAGCAGTGATAAATGAGCCAATCTACCCTCTAATATTGGGGTGTAGATATGTCTTCTTGGGGAATCCCAAGAGACCTGTGATATTGGCAACAGTGCAGACCAGATCACAGACAAAGAAGGAGGAGGATAATCCCATAAATACTCACCCAGATGAGATGAGGAAGGCACAGGCTGAGGACAAAACACTCAAGCCATGTTTCAAGAAGTTGCCCAAATCTCATACACCTCCAGGCAAGGGAGAGTTTTATATGAAGAACAAACTGATATATAGGAAGGCTGGATCTGAATCCAATGGTCACGGACAGCTGGTCCTTCCCACTTCATATAGGACTAAAGTGTTGGAACTAGGGCATGCGATTCCCTTCAGTGGTCATATGGGAATCAGCGCAACCGGACAGCGAATAGCTTGTCACTATTTCTGGCCAGGAATAACTGAAGATATCAAACGATATGTAAAATCCTGTCCAGAGTGCCAACGAGTAGCACCTAAACATTGGACTGCACCAGCAACTCTGGGGGAAATGCCCATAGTGGGAACACCCTTTGAGAGAGTTGCCGTGGATCTTGTGGGACCTCTCACCCGAACCAAGAGAAGGAACAGCTACATTCTGACTCTGGTGGACACTTGTTCTATGTGGGGAGAGGCAGTAGCCCTGTCATCGATTGATTCAAAACATGTGGCAGAGGCCTTGCTCACAATTTTCACAAGGTTAGGATTTCCCAATCAAATCTTGACTGATAATGGCTCTCAGTTCAAGGGGAAACTAACTGAAGAAGTTTTCAGGATCTTCCAGGCCAAACACTTCCATTGTAGTGTGTATCATCCCCAAGGGAACGGCCAAGTGGAAAGATTTAACGGCACATTGATGTCGATCCTGAGAAAGTTGGCACACGAAAAAACCAGATACATGGGACCAGTACCTGCACGCCGCCCTCTTTGCTTATCGGGAGGTACCCCATAGTTCAACCGGTATGGCCCCGGCAACATTATTGTTTGGAAGGCCAATAAAAGGTCCACTCGAAGCTATGTTAAGAACGTGGACTGATGAAAAGGCAGAGGAAAACATTACATCTTCATACCAGTATGTGAATGAGCTGACCACTCGGTTAAAAACTGGCTGGAAACTTGCCAATGAAAATTTGAAACAAGCCAGGAAGAAACATGCTGCCTATTATAACAGGAAGGCGAAAGACAGAAATTTGGCTGTGGGAGAGAAAGTACTGCTTCTTTTGCCTGAGAGCCAGAATAAGTTACAAATTGGATGGCAGGGTCCATATACAGTTTTAGAGAGGGTGTCTAGAACAAATTATAAGATAGATAAGAAGGGGAAAGAAAAAATCTATCATGTGAATCTCCTGAAGAAATATTTGGAAAGAGAACATCAGGAAGAGACACACTTGTTGACCTTGTCCATCGCCATGGAGATGAAAAAGGAACCACTTTCATCATTTGAATATCCATTACACCCCTGTGAGACAGCAGCACAGGTGAAAATCAGTACACATTTAACGAAAACTCAGAAAGAGAGAGTGCAACAGGTTCTAAATAATCATGCAGAGGTGTTAACAGACCGACCAGGGCATACAAACCTATTGGAATATGATATGAAACTAATAGACTCCACACCTGTCTGTATGAAACCATATTCGATTCCTTTTGCTAAGGAGAAAGCTTTGAAGGAAGAGATAGACTATCTATTGAAGGAAGGAATTATTTCGCACAGTGAGTCTTCGTATAGTTCCGGTGTTGTACTCTTAAGGAAGCCCTCTGGAGAACATAGACTCTGTATAGATTACAGGAGACTGAATGCTATTACAGAAGGACAGGTGGATCCATTGCCGGATACAAATCAGCTGTTTGCCAGACTAAATAAAGCTAAATATTTCTCAAAAGTGGATCTGAGTAAAGGATACTATCAGATTCCAGTAAAGCCTGAGGTTAGACCATACCTAGCTTTTAGTACCTCAGAAGGACACTATGAGTTTAATAGATTGCCATTTGGATTGAAGAATGCGCCTAGTGTCTTCTCTAGAATGATGAGAAAATTATTGGATCCTCTGAATAATCCCTGTATAACAAATTTTATGGATGATATCCTTATAGCAACAGAAACATTTGAGGAACACATTGACTCTCTGAACATGCTGTTTAATCGACTTAGGGAGGCAAATTTAACAGCCCGACCAACCAAATGTTGCGTTGGATGTAAAGAATTGGAATTTTTGGGACACACAGTTTATCAGGGAAACATGACCCCTGACCCAAAGAATTTAGAGAAACTACAGAAAGCCCCGAGACCACAAACCAAGAAGGACGTGAGATCCTTTGTCTCATTATGTGGTTTCTACCAGAAGTATATCAAAAACTTTAATTCCATATGTGCACCGTTAACTGAATTGACACGTAAAGGACATCCAGATCGCATTACATGGACACCACAATGTGAAATGACGTACCAAGAGTTGAAGGAAAAGCTCACAAGTAAACCCATTTTGAAATTACCTGACTTAAGTCAAGAATTCATAGTAAGGACGGATGCAAGTAATATTGGGCTGGGTGCAACTCTACTACAGAAATCAGATGCATTGGATGGGGAATTAAGCCCAGTGGCATATGCTAGCAGAAAGTTGAATAAAGCTGAAATCAACTACTCAACTAGCGAAAAAGAATGTCTTGCAGTAATATGGGCAATAAAGAAATTCAATATTTATCTATATGGGAAGGCATTTAAGTTGCAAACTGACCACAAACCTTTATCGTTTCTAGCACAGGCTAAGCATGAGAACTCTAGGTTACTCCGATGGTCTTTGCTTCTGGCTCCATATAATTTTAGCATTGAGTATATATCTGGAAAAACCAATTTGGGAGCGGATTTTTTAAGCCGCCATCCGTGTGATGAGAATCACCGTAAACACCAGAAATAATAATGAATTTCTCTATGTGTATATAGAATAAAGGACTGACATATAATGTCTGTTTTAAGAGGGGAGGTGTCGTGGAATATTCTAATCCACATATATAAATTATTAGGTAAATATGAAGCCTAACAAATAAAATTAATAAAGAGAAGAGCAATGGTAAAATAACAGTGCTGTCACAAAGAATGTACTAGAAATCCCCCTTGTTTTCTGCTACGTCTGCAAATTGTAACGCTTTCACGTTGATAGTAAAAGCTTACTGTATTATTACCCGCTTTCTTCAATGAAACGTGTGCTGCATTTCTAAGAAAAACATTGAGAGGCCCTGCGTAATGACCTAAATTAATCCTAACATTAATTATATTACGTTACCAAAACGAACGAACAGATGGACTCAAGTAGAAAAGGATAGCGAGAAGGGAGAGGCAGAAAGCCGAACACTAAACACGCGTCGCGCGATACACAAATGCTGCCATCACGCGTGTAAGGCCATGCACTAACTTTTTTTTTCAGACGGACAGTGATAAAATATATTAACCATCCCAGAGTTAGGTTTTAAAATCATAAAAAACTCTTATTAGGAAAGATAACAATAGATGGGTTTACGTTTGAAAACATAACAGTACCCAGACAGCACATCTTCGAAACAGGAGGTAGAAGAAATTGCATATTTTGAACGCAGCCACGTAGCTCCTTTAAATTTGTATTTTTGGGTTCCTTAGGGCTTGCTGACAAAGAATATGTAAAACGTTACGCAAATAGTCCAGGAATTAATAAATTATAACCAAAATAAAATATTGGGGATGCCTGACAGCATAAAATCATTTCTGCTCATAAGATTTTTTTTTATAACGTGTTTGAAAAAAATTTACGTTACAGAAATAGTCTACCATGTAAACTCCAAATTGATTGGAGCGCAACAAATGAAAGCCTAACCACGATTGGTCGGACTATAAATACTATCTTTCGTTGTCAAGGGAGACGGGGAAGGGTAACATTTTTTCAAACACTTGTCGAAACGTGGCTCATTGGCCAGTCTCGCTGATATACACACTTGGGAGCGTTAGTTCGAAACCACTTGTTTAAATAAGCTTGATAAAGCATCAGTGCGTTGAAGCCAGCTTATATTTTGCTAAATAAAAGCCTGGAACATAGGCAGATGGGAATTTGTGCCAGTTTGTGCCAGAATTCATTGCTAATCAACGTATCTGTGTTTATTCCTAGGAATTGTGGTAAGCTTGAACCATTCAATATCTTTTAATGAAAATTGAATGTGAATTGTTGATTTATGCCTGTATATATATATGTGTAGTTCAGTGGCAAACGTGAGGTAAAGCCTATAATGCTCCAGCCTGAACAGAGGGTGTCGGAGGAAAGTCAAACGGCATGGAATGGCCAAACAGTACACTGACACCTGGATGATTGACTAGAAAGAAATAATGCTGGAAGTGCAGAGGCGTAGTAACCATTAAGAAGGGTAATACTGGAATAAAGTATTTCAAATGAAGCTGACAGTTGGCCTAACGCTCTGAACTCAATGTTTGTGCTGTGTTGTGATCAGTGTAAAAAGAAATTATAAGTTAGTTATGAAGTAGAAGGTACATCCTCCTTGATTTCAGGGACCGTGGTCTTGATGGTAGTGAGCAGCACCTAGTCAGAGCTTTGCTGAATCCTGAGTCGGACAGCATACTCCTTGGTCTTTTTAGCTATCAGTGAGGTGTCTCCTGAACCCAGAGGAGAATTCGAGCAGAGGAGTCCTTTCCTGCCGCCATCACGCCAGATAAGCGAATTGGCCAGCTGAGCTCAACATTATGTCCCCTCATCTTGAAATGACTTTGTAAAATTAACATTAAGAGGGGAAATTAATTGTCTTAATATCAGGAACTGAGAACATCTCCAATACTAGTTTCCTTAAGACAAACTATTGAAGTCATGATGACAACTACCAACAGAGCTTGAACAAAACAAAACCAGTATTACCTCATACTACTATTACACAACTGACACACATAGGATATTTTTAATAATATATGTCACTACCAGATTCATATTAATACATTCTGTACATAACTTGTAATTAACATTGATTGTGATTCCTGGTTCCTTTGTCTTTGAATCAGGACACACATATGCCTTTATGATAGAAATGAATACATATTGTTATTTGAAAAGTTACGAGTGTCTCCTGTAAGATATTCTCATAGAGTGTTATATGTATGTGAGTGTCACAGTGTTGTCAAGAGTAGTGGATTAAATTAAATTGTTTATCTGTCTGTTGTTGTGACTTACACTTCACCATACTCATACCCTAGACACATAACGTAGCATCACACTATTCCAGAATAATTCTGACTGAGATATAGAGATATGTGGTAGCAAGTAAGGTTATCTATAATACACTACTCTTAATAGATATAGATACCTTCACAGCTGATCTCAGTCAGTACACTAAGTCCCCTATAAATATTTATAACATCCCACTTCACCACATATATTGGGGTCTCGCTCTTGGGATTTTGAATCTTTAACTATTAAAAATATTGGGGGTAATTCACTTCAGGGAATATAAGAATTAAAAGGTATCCTTGGGTGGAATTAAATAAGGTTGAGCTCACGGTGCCTGTGTTGTCCATTATATATATTTAGAATTTGAATTGTTGGTTAGACATTATATAAATTTACCTGATAGACAATGGCGGACCTGGCCAAATTTCGATCTGCCGCTGTTCAGACTGCAAAAGAGTTAGGATTAGATGGGCAAGTTATGGTTGCTTATGTCACGACGGAATGTGACAAATTTATTGAACGCGAAGAAAGAAGGTTTGAAGCCGAAAGAAAGTTAGAGGCTGACAAGGAAATTGAGAGGTTGCAGATTGAGGCTGAGGCTAAGAAATTGGAAGCAGAAAGAGAAGACAAAAGATTAGCTGCAGAAAGGGAAGCCGAGGAAAGAAGATTGACTGCAGAAAGAGAAGAAAGAAAATTAGCTGCAGAAAGGGAAGCGGAAGATAAAAGATTACAAAGGGAACATGAGTTACGACTAAGGGAGTTTGAGTTTCAAGGCCATGCTCCTGAAAATGGTGCCAGCCCCTTTGCCTCTGATGCTACGGTTACTCAAGGAGCCTCAACCTCAGCTATGAACTTTCATTTAGATCATTTTGTTGAGAAAGACGATGATATTGAGAGCTATATAAATAGGTATGAACTATTAGCTACCACATATGGGTTAGAGAGAGAAAGGTGGAGCTTAAAGTTATCTCAGGGACTTCGTGGGGCAGCTTATGAAGTTTTTGCAAAAATGAGCAGAGGTGATCAGGAAAATTATGACATGCTAAAGCAGGCTCTTTTGTTAAGATATGAAAAGAATGCAGAATTTTATAGAAAAAAATTTAGGAATGCTAAACTACTGTCAGGTGAAACCTATCACCAGTTCTCTGCACGAATAGAGACATACTTGGAGAAATGGACTTCTCTGGGGAAAACCCAAGATCTTAAGGAAATGGTCCTTATAGAGCAACTAAGAGAGTCCATGGCTCCAGACCTGAGAAAGTTTCTCATGGAACAAGGTGCAGAGAGGCTGGATGAGTTGCTAAATGTTGCTGAAAGGTATCAAGCAGCTCAAGCAGAGGTAACAGGTAATAAAAAGAAACAAGTGGATAACTTTAGGGCACCACAGAACTTTAATAAGTTTGATCCTAGGGATCAAAATAAAGGTAAGCACCAATTTGATAGGCCACGGTATGAAAATAAAAATAAATTCCCACAATTCGATGAAAGGAAATATGATGAAAGAAAATCTTTCAACCAAGGAAAAAGGTGGTGTAAAAATTGTAAGATGAACAATCATGACACTGACCATTGTAGAAGGAAACCTCCTCATTTTGCTGCTATGACATCGGGGAAAAAGGAAAAGAAGGGCAAACCTGAAGAATTACAGGAACCATACCACCCCCCAGTGTGTGAAGATGTCATCTGTAATGGTGTCACTATAAGATGTTTATATGATACCGGTTTAGATTACGATTCCGTTGTGAGTTCTCACCTGGTGCAGGCCGATCAATACACCACGGAAACAGTGGAGATTCAAACTGCAACCAAGGATGTAGCTACCATGACACTTCCCGTCGCCCGAATAAAAGTGAAAACGCGATATGTGGAAGGAATCATAAAAGCAGCAGTGATAAATGAGCCAATCTACCCTCTAATATTGGGGTGTAGATATGTCTTCTTGGGGAATCCCAAGAGACCTGTGATATTGGCAACAGTGCAGACCAGATCACAGACAAAGAAGGAGGAGGATAATCCCATAAATACTCACCCAGATGAGATGAGGAAGGCACAGGCTGAGGACAAAACACTCAAGCCATGTTTCAAGAAGTTGCCCAAATCTCATACACCTCCAGGCAAGGGAGAGTTTTATATGAAGAACAAACTGATATATAGGAAGGCTGGATCTGAATCCAATGGTCACGGACAGCTGGTCCTTCCCACTTCATATAGGACTAAAGTGTTGGAACTAGGGCATGCGATTCCCTTCAGTGGTCATATGGGAATCAGCGCAACCGGACAGCGAATAGCTTGTCACTATTTCTGGCCAGGAATAACTGAAGATATCAAACGATATGTAAAATCCTGTCCAGAGTGCCAACGAGTAGCACCTAAACATTGGACTGCACCAGCAACTCTGGGGGAAATGCCCATAGTGGGAACACCCTTTGAGAGAGTTGCCGTGGATCTTGTGGGACCTCTCACCCGAACCAAGAGAAGGAACAGCTACATTCTGACTCTGGTGGACACTTGTTCTATGTGGGGAGAGGCAGTAGCCCTGTCATCGATTGATTCAAAACATGTGGCAGAGGCCTTGCTCACAATTTTCACAAGGTTAGGATTTCCCAATCAAATCTTGACTGATAATGGCTCTCAGTTCAAGGGGAAACTAACTGAAGAAGTTTTCAGGATCTTCCAGGCCAAACACTTCCATTGTAGTGTGTATCATCCCCAAGGGAACGGCCAAGTGGAAAGATTTAACGGCACATTGATGTCGATCCTGAGAAAGTTGGCACACGAAAAACCAGATACATGGGACCAGTACCTGCACGCCGCCCTCTTTGCTTATCGGGAGGTACCCCATAGTTCAACCGGTATGGCCCCGGCAACATTATTGTTTGGAAGGCCAATAAAAGGTCCACTCGAAGCTATGTTAAGAACGTGGACTGATGAAAAGGCAGAGGAAAACATTACATCTTCATACCAGTATGTGAATGAGCTGACCACTCGGTTAAAAACTGGCTGGAAACTTGCCAATGAAAATTTGAAACAAGCCAGGAAGAAACATGCTGCCTATTATAACAGGAAGGCGAAAGACAGAAATTTGGCTGTGGGAGAGAAAGTACTGCTTCTTTTGCCTGAGAGCCAGAATAAGTTACAAATTGGATGGCAGGGTCCATATACAGTTTTAGAGAGGGTGTCTAGAACAAATTATAAGATAGATAAGAAGGGGAAAGAAAAAATCTATCATGTGAATCTCCTGAAGAAATATTTGGAAAGAGAACATCAGGAAGAGACACACTTGTTGACCTTGTCCATCGCCATGGAGATGAAAAAGGAACCACTTTCATCATTTGAATATCCATTACACCCCTGTGAGACAGCAGCACAGGTGAAAATCAGTACACATTTAACGAAAACTCAGAAAGAGAGAGTGCAACAGGTTCTAAATAATCATGCAGAGGTGTTAACAGACCGACCAGGGCATACAAACCTATTGGAATATGACATGAAACTAATAGACTCCACACCTGTCTGTATGAAACCATATTCGATTCCTTTTGCTAAGGAGAAAGCTTTGAAGGAAGAGATAGACTATCTATTGAAGGAAGGAATTATTTCGCACAGTGAGTCTTCGTATAGTTCCGGTGTTGTACTCTTAAGGAAGCCCTCTGGAGAACATAGACTCTGTATAGATTACAGGAGACTGAATGCTATTACAGAAGACAGGTGGATCCATTGCCGGATACAAATCAGTTGTTTGCCAGACTAAATAAAGCTAAATATTTCTCAAAAGTGGATCTGAGTAAAGGATACTATCAGATTCCAGTAAAGCCTGAGGTTAGACCATACCTAGCTTTTAGTACCTCAGAAGGACACTATGAGTTCAATAGATTGCCATTTGGATTGAAGAATGCGCCTAGTGTCTTCTCTAGAATGATGAGAAAATTATTGGATCCTCTGAATAATCCCTGTATAACAAATTTTATGGATGATATCCTTATAGCAACAGAAACATTTGAGGAACACATTGACTCTCTGAACATGCTGTTTAATCGACTTAGGGAGGCAAATTTAACAGCCCGACCAACCAAATGTTGCGTTGGATGTAAAGAATTGGAATTTTTGGGACACACAGTTTATCAGGGAAACATGACCCCTGACCCAAAGAATTTAGAGAAACTACAGAAAGCCCCGAGACCACAAACCAAGAAGGACGTGAGATCCTTTGTCTCATTATGTGGTTTCTACCAGAAGTATATCAAAAACTTTAATTCCATATGTGCACCGTTAACTGAATTGACACGTAAAGGACATCCAGATCGCATTACATGGACACCACAATGTGAAATGACGTACCAAGAGTTGAAGGAAAAGCTCACAAGTAAACCCATTTTGAAATTACCTGACTTAAGTCAAGAATTCATAGTAAGGACGGATGCAAGTAATATTGGGCTGGGTGCAACTCTACTACAGAAATCAGATGCATTGGATGGGGAATTAAGCCCAGTGGCATATGCTAGCAGAAAGTTGAATAAAGCTGAAATCAACTACTCAACTAGCGAAAAAGAATGTCTTGCAGTAATATGGGCAATAAAGAAATTCAATATTTATCTATATGGGAAGGCATTTAAGTTGCAAACTGACCACAAACCTTTATCGTTTCTAGCACAGGCTAAGCATGAGAACTCTAGGTTACTCCGATGGTCTTTGCTTCTGGCTCCATATAATTTTAGCATTGAGTATATATCTGGAAAAACCAATTTGGGAGCGGATTTTTTAAGCCGCCATCCGTGTGATGAGAATCACCGTAAACACCAGAAATAATAATGAATTTCTCTATGTGTATATAGAATAAAGGACTGACATATAATGTCTGTTTTAAGAGGGGAGGTGTCGTGGAATATTCTAATCCACATATATAAATTATTAGGTAAATATGAAGCCTAACAAATAAAATTAATAAAGAGAAGAGCAATGGTAAAATAACAGTGCTGTCACAAAGAATGTACTAGAAATCCCCCTTGTTTTCTGCTACGTCTGCAAATTGTAACGCTTTCACGTTGATAGTAAAAGCTTACTGTATTATTACCCGCTTTCTTCAATGAAACGTGTGCTGCATTTCTAAGAAAAACATTGAGAGGCCCTGCGTAATGACCTAAATTAATCCTAACATTAATTATATTACGTTACCAAAACGAACGAACAGATGGACTCAAGTAGAAAAGGATAGCGAGAAGGGAGGGCTGAAAATCAGGAACGCATGCAACACGCGTCGCGCGATACACAAATGCTGCCATCACGCGTGTAAGGCCATGCACTAACTTTTTTTCAGACGGACAGTGATAAAATATATTAACCATCCCAGAGTTAGGTTTTAAAATCATAAAAAACTCTTATTAGGAAAGATAACAATAGATGGGTTTACGTTTGAAAACATAACAGTACCCAGACAGCACATCTTCGAAACAGGAGGTAGAAGAAATTGCATATTTTGAACGCAGCCACGTAGCTCCTTTAAATTTGTATTTTTGGGTTCCTTAGGGCTTGCTGACAAAGAATATGTAAAACGTTACGCAAATAGTCCAGGAATTAATAAATTATAACCAAAATAAAATATTGGGGATGCCTGACAGCATAAAATCATTTCTGCTCATAAGATTTTTTTTATAACGTGTTTGAAAAAAATTTACGTTACAGAAATAGTCTACCATGTAAACTCCAAATTGATTGGAGCGCAACAAATGAAAGCCTAACCACGATTGGTCGGACTATAAATACTATCTTTCGTTGTCAAGGGAGACGGGGAAGGGTAACATTTTTTCAAACACTTGTCGAAACGTGGCTCATTGGCCAGTCTCGCTGATATACACACTTGGGAGCGTTAGTTCGAAACCACTTGTTTAAATAAGCTTGATAAAGCATCAGTGCGTTGAAGCCAGCTTATATTTTGCTAAATAAAAGCCTGGAACATAGGCAGATGGGAATTTGTGCCAGTTTGTGCCAGAATTCATTGCTAATCAACGTATCTGTGTTTATTCCTAGGAATTGTGGTAAGCTTGAACCATTCAATATCTTTTAATGAAAATTGAATGTGAATTGTTGATTTATGCCTGTATATATATATATGTGTAGTTCAGTGGCAAACGTGAGGTAAAGCCTATAATGCTCCAGCCTGAACAGAGGGTGTCGGAGGAAAGTCAAACGGCATGGAATGGCCAAACAGTACACTGACACCTGGATGATTGACTAGAAAGAAATAATGCTGGAAGTGCAGAGGCGTAGTAACCATTAAGAAGGGTAATACTGGAATAAAGTATTTCAAATGAAGCTGACAGTTGGCCTAACGCTCTGAACTCAATGTTTGTGCTGTGTTGTGATCAGTGTAAAAAGAAATTATAAGTTAGTTATGAAGTAGAAGGTACATCCTCCTTGATTTCAGGGACCGTGGTCTTGATGGTAGTGAGCAGCACCTAGTCAGAGCTTTGCTGAATCCTGAGTCGGACAGCATACTCCTTGGTCTTTTTAGCTATCAGTGAGGTGTCTCCTGAACCCAGAGGAGAATTCGAGCAGAGGAGTCCTTTCCTGCCGCCATCACGCCAGATAAGCGAATTGGCCAGCTGAGCTCAACATTATGTCCCCTCATCTTGAAATGACTTTGTAAAATTAACATTAAGAGGGGAAATTAATTGTCTTAATATCAGGAACTGAGAACATCTCCAATACTAGTTTCCTTAAGACAAACTATTGAAGTCATGATGACAACTACCAACAGAGCTTGAACAAAACAAAACCAGTATTACCTCATACTACTATTACACAACTGACACACATAGGATATTTTTAATAATATATGTCACTACCAGATTCATATTAATACATTCTGTACATAACTTGTAATTAACATTGATTGTGATTCCTGGTTCCTTTGTCTTTGAATCAGGACACACATATGCCTTTATGATAGAAATGAATACATATTGAGATATTGCGCTATTCTTGAAATTATTCATGTTTATTTAATAGAGCGTGCCTTCTTCTTCCGAAAGATTTTGACTCTCCATTAGCATAAACATTAAAATTCGATGAAGGCGTCAGATGATGAAGATTAGCATATTTTTAAAGCAATAAAGTATTTTTTAAAATTTATAGTACATTTTTTTGTTTAACTAGCGTTATTGTGCACTTGTGTTTCAAGGTTTTATTGATGGCACATTCGCCGGATGTAAAACGCATGTACATTTTTTTTTTTTTTTTTTTCCCCTCGCTTGAGGTCGCATATTTTTTCCTCGCATGAGGTCGCATTGCCCCCTCCCCAAACCCGGCCCTGGTCAAGACCACATGTCCCAACACACGAAGACCCAATGACACTATGTGTCATTGTAGTGGTCTTCTATGTTCTTACACAAAGGACCTCATGACATAAATGTCACTGTACCGGTCCCTGTGTCTAGACACATGATCCCAGCCAAAAGCCGGATTCTAGGCATTGGGTTGTACAGCGTAAAATACTTTTTTTTTTTTTTTTTTTTTTTTTGTGTGTCATTGTAGTGGTCTTCTATGTTCTTACACAAAGGACCTCATGACATAAATGTCACTACTGGTCCCCTGCGTCTTTACACATGATCCCACGAGGTTGCATATTTTTTCTAGAAGGTTGCATTGGGTTGTACAGAATAAAATTTTTTTTTTTTTTTTTTTTTTTGTGTGTCATTGTAGTGGTCTTCTATGTTCTTACACAAAGGACCTCATGACATAAATGTCACTACTGGTCCCTGCGTCTAGACACATGATCCCAGCCAAAAGCCGGATTCTAGGCATTGGGTTGTATAGCGTAAAATACGCTGCATGTACAAGTTCAACAAGATCTACAGAAAGAGATCGAGGTCCAGGATTATTACATAAAAATATTTATGTTAATATATAAAAGTATGTGCTAAAGCCGACGTTTGTTTTATAAATTATAGTTATTTAAGATAGGAGCCAGAATACAATTTAAAATTATTAAAATATAAATAGTTTAAGTAAAACGTAAAAATAATACAAGCATTGCATTATAAATTAATATTATTCACTGGAAAAAAAAAGGTCAGCAATAAATACTTGCCCTAATTATACATTTCTTGTTTCTGGAAAGGTTCTCTCCCGTTACCACAAAATTACCGCAATAATATCCCCTGCAAAAAAAACGTGCTCACACATTCAGTACATAAACAACACTTAAAGTTATTTCCATTCCAGATACGGTAGCAGCTGTGCGAGGTGTTAGAGACTTCATTATACTTCGTCCAGCTTATGACTGGGTGACCAGGTCTATTCATTCCTCTGTACCATTGCCTTCGTAAATTTGCGTTGCAATCATTTCCGACAAACCAGGTAGATTAACAAACACATACAACTTGTTTGAATAATATATTCCCCCCCCCCCTTCCCTTTCCTTTTTCCCGAGAATAACAGATGCGTAGGACTGAGTGATAACACTGAGACATCACTATAGTGGTAACTGGTGTAGTAAATAAACTAACTCCGAAAATAAACTTTGCGTACCCAAAATTTTCGGATATAAGACTGGCGTGTTAAAGACTCTGTACCTCCACTTCCATCACACAGACAGAGAGGAGAAGCCAGCGAGATAGGAGTCAAGAGAGCTTTCTAGTATATGGCGTGATTAATAACTACGCCCAGGCCGGTCCCAAGCCCGGCTGAAAAAGGAGGAGGGCGGCCTGCATGGAGGCAGTTAGGATGCAGCCCCTCCACCATGCAAAGGCACAACAGGCCAATCACCTGTTTGTCTTAAAACCTGATTATGCGAAACGTAAGAGAGAAAACCGGATTGATTCTAAAGGCGACGAACTGGAACGGACTACGACTTATGGAACTTGGAACACATGAAATATAAATGGGAAAGAATAGGAGCTGGTGGAAGAGATGAGGAAAGCAAAACTAGAAATCCTGGCTATAACGGAAACAAAGAAAAAGGGACAAGGAGTCTTGGATCTCGATGGCAACACGCTGCTCTACAGTGGTGTATCCACATCTGAAAGAGCTAAAGGGGGCGTGGGTTGCATTGTGGCCAAAAATCAAAAAGATAGTATCAAGGGATGGAACTTTGTCTCGGAGCGCATAATGGTTGTAAAACTAAAAGAAGGAGAAACCATAGTCAATCTGGTCATAGTGTATGGGCCAAATGAGGATGAGAGAGCAGAGGTCAAGGAGAAATTCTTCGAGCTGCTTCAAAGGACAGTGGATGACTGCCTAGATGAAGTTATCCTGCTCGAAGATTTTAATGCCAGAGTTGGAAATGACCATGCTAGATGGGGTGGAGTTATCGGAAGATATGGAGAAGATACTCTCAATGACAATGGAAAGCGACTCCTTTGATTCTGCAGTGAGCAGAATCTGATCATTACAACACAAAGTTTCCCCATAAGCGCATACATGCATACACTAGGTGTGAACCAACCAAGAAAGAGAAGTCAGTGATCGACTATGCCATTGTTAGGAGAAGCTCATTCAAATATGTCCGGGATGCAAGAGTCTGGAGGGGGCCAGAGATTGGAAGTGATCACTACCTGCTAACAATCAAAGAACAACTGAAAGAGTTGCTCAGCCTAGGAACTGCCCAACATCACGCAAGAAACCAAGTAAACGAGCGGGAGAAATGAGCATTAGGACCTACAAGCTGAGAGAGCCAGAAATTAAGACCAGATATCAGGGGCTTATTGCTGCTGCGGTGAGCAACACAGAAGAACGACCTGATGACTTGGAAACCCTCTGGATTAAATTCAAGGATATCATAAAGATAGCTGCTGCAGAAGCATGCGGTGAAGTCCGACTTGGGAACAAGAGGAAGAGGACACCTTGGTGGGCAGAGGAAGTCAAAGAGAAAATAAGAGAGAAGAAAATGGCATGGAAACAATACTTAGTAGCTAAAAACACAACAGGACAAATGGAAAAATATAGAGAATATGTGACACTCAGAACAGAAGCAAAGAACAAAGTGCAAGCAGCAAAACAGAAATCCTGGGAAGAATTTGGAGAAAAGCTAGAAAAAGATGCACAAGAAAACCAGAGATTGTTCTATAAGACCCTAAAGAACATGAGGAAGGAAAAACAATGCCCTCTCAAATTTATAAAGGACAAGCAAGGCAAATTGCTTACTGCCCCGAAGGAAGTAATGGAAAGATGGAAAAAATATTTTTCAGAACTCCTGGATGGTGAGCATGGTGAAGCATCAGAAATGATAACCACTAGCACAGAAGAGAAAACCAATGATGGTGAAGATGACATAAAGATGGAAGAACTGAAGGCAGCACTGGAGAAAATCAAGATGGGCAAAGCAGCAGGGCATGATGGTATAACACCAGAAATGGTTAAGTATATGGGAGCATCAGGCGACCTATTACTCTTAAGGGTTCTACAGGCAGCGTGGTACAACAAGACCATACCAAAGGATTGGGAGATTGCCATCATAACACCAATTTTCAGAAAGGGTGACAATCGACAGTGTGGAAACCATAGAGGCATATCCCTTCTCAGTGTCCCTGGTAAAATCTACTCTAGAATCCTAGAGCGAGACTCCGACGCTTAGCTGAGCCACAATTGGATGAGGTCCAGTGCGGATTCCGAGCAAACCAAAGTACTCAAGACCTAATCTTCACACTCAGACAGCTGAATGAAAAGGCCCTTGAGTATAAGAGTGAGATCCATCTTTGTTTCATAGATCTGGAAAAGGCATTTGACAGGGTCCCCTGGAGCAAACTTTGGGACTGTTTGGCAAGGAAGATCATTCCAGCACCTCTGATTCATGCTATACAGAGCTTCTACAAGTCTTGCAGAAATTATGTGAGGACAGCAAACCATAAGTCAGAAGAGTTCAGAACCACCACTGGTGTAAGATAAGGTGATATCCTGTCACCTTACCTTTTCATACTCCTCATGGACGATGTCATCAAGGCATGTAAGGAGAGAACACGAAAGTATTCAGAAAGAGGAGACAGGTATTTCAGTGGGGTTATGATGTTGCTGGAAATCAGAGGAGTCTGGAAGGAAGAGCAGGAAAGGGATTTTCATGTAAAACAAAATCCATGGTAATATCACGAGAAGAAAGAAGACATCAGATTAAGCTGGGAGAACAGGTCCTGGAGCAGGTCGACCACTTTAAATACCTCGGAGCTATTCCTGAAGCTGAAAACGATCTAGATGTGAATACAGACATTCCACGCAAAGAAGAAATCATCACTGCAATCAAAGGGTTAAAGAACGGCAAAGCTCCGGGCCATGATAACTTAAATGCAGAGCTATTTAAGACAGACCCTGAGCTAGCAGCAGAACTATTAGAACCACTATTTGCACAAGTCTGGAAAACGGGGACAACACCATCAGAGTGGAACAAAGGAATAATTGTCAAATTGCCCAAGAAGGGAGATCTTGCAGACTGCAATAATTGGAGAGTGTCACATAATATCTTTTGTTGCGCACATGGACTTTGGTGGAATAAACATATATTTTGGTGCGCACATCAGCTTTCAAAGAAAATGGTGCAAAGGGGTGCAATGGAATGGAGTGAACAGGAAGCCTGACAGAGAAAGATGTCAGTTGGCCGGCTTTAGAAGCCGCATTGCATATTAATCGTGCTCTATTTATGGTTGCTGGCTTTTGTACAGCCTTGTTGTATAGTCCAGGGGTAGTAGGACTTGTTGATCCAGTCATATGGTTATTGCCGACAATGTATTGCTATTATTATTGAATTCCTACGTGTTTCATTGTTATGATTAAAAAGGGAGATTGTCAGCACGCCTTCGTGTACGCTTTGTGAATGGCGTTTACAAGTATGTTGATTGTGTGACCTCTCGCAGTTTGATACGAGCTTAGAGGACAATGTCATGAAAGTGTAGATATTATACTGTGACATATTTTTGGGGGCTGTGGTCCTCTATACAGGTGTATTTTAGCGTTCCACTTTGTTAGTGACTGCTTGTATCTGGATATTTGTAGTATTGATCTTATTACGGGCTCCCTCATAGCAAGTTTACAGTTGTCGAGGCTTTTGTTGGCGATTGGGTTGCATCCCATTATATGTGCGATTGTTTTTTTCTGATGAGGACATTTTGCAATGGGTTTGTTGTCGGCGAAAACAAGCTACAAGTTCGTGCATGGACTCATTGCGCAGTGTGAAGACTATGAAGCTAATGTTTAATGAGTTCCTGTCTGGCTGGGGCGACGACGACGCCGTCTTATTGTTGGATTAGTTCCATTGTCAGTGATTTGGAGAGCTAATTGTGGGTCTGTCGTAATTGTGGTGGAAAATAGGAGGTTTTAGTTCCTTCCAGGCGTAGGCGAAGATGTTTTAAAGTTGTCGGTCGTTGCAGTTGCCTGCTGATTTTTTGGATTATCGGTTGTCCAGTGGTGGCCTACCTGCTGAGAGCACGAAGACGTCGCCTACATTGGGATTTGTGGTACAACAAATTATGTGGATACTACACGTGTGTACCTGCCAGTACACATCTTACAGCTCGCCTCTACCGTGAATACGTTGCCTTGCCTGTGCATGCTTATTGCGCGACGCTGCTGCAGTGACCTTTTGTCCGCATGAAAATTTAACTCGTTTATGAATACTACCGACTATCATTGTCGTGCTGAGAAACTGTTCGTGATGAGGAACTATACGTGATTTGCCGAGCAGCATTATTCGTGAATGCTGATGCTGATATATAGCGTTGGATGAGACAGAACATTGTAGTCGTACTGATTAATTGTACGTGAATGGTGGATACGACCATGACACTTTTCTGATGCAATGGTCTATGTTACGCAGCTGATAAAAGACGTGACGTCTTGCTGATGGACTTTATGTCGTTTCTTACTGCAGCTATGGTTCGATAACGAATGATAATTTCTGGACGTCGCTGAGTTTACCAGTTATCATTTATTATGCTGGTATAGCCTTTCTTGGACACAGACATAAGAAGGCCAGTTACATTGGTGTGGATTTTTGAGAGCGGAACGGAATGGGAAATACTGAACATTGATGTATTTTCTTATTACTACATCCATTGGTGGCTTCAAGGCTTCAGCTACGAGAATAACTGACGCCGATTGTGGATCTTGGTTTTGAATTTGTTCAGAACATTTTGCCGCAACCGGACAGTGCAGAGTGCACTAAGCGTAACTGATTGTGGCACTAACATTTGTTGGTACTATTCGTGCTTTTGTCTCGTGATTCATTATCATCATTCGATTGAGGAGCTGGGATTGGAAATTTGAGGATTCAGTTTACAGAAAGACAGTCATAAATTTAGTTATATTTCTTGTTTTCTTTTCTCTTGCTGTTCTACTTTCTTTTTTTGACGTCACTTTATTTTATGTGTTTCCCGTATCGTCATGTTTTTAATTACTGGTCTACTCTGCTCATCCATTTGAATTTTTTTTTCGTTTAGCTCGTTTCTCCATATGCTGGTAGTTGCAATGATGCTTTTCTGTTACTATTTTATTATCTGTTCTTTTCATTGTCTCTGATACTTTCATTTGCAATTTCATTTGTTTTACATATTTCAATTATTTGTGTGACTTCTTTCTGCCTTTTGATATTGCCTTGCTACAGACCTCGTCGCTTCACCGTCCACTACTGGTTTTCGTGCCGTCTTTGTTGTCTTATTATTGTAATGCATTGGTTTTAAGTGTGGTATTGGTGGCGTGTTTAACAGATTTTTTTTTTTCCTTATGGGAAAGGGATTATGTTGAACTGATTTCTTTAGGCAGTAACACTGTCAGTGTTGCAGTGGGGTACAGGCACAGAGAGTTGACCCTGTTGACTGTCCAGCATAACTGACCGTGCACATTTTCAGTGTTTTAGCGGTGATTGTCTTGTTTGTATGCATAGTGTCATATTTTTGCAAGTATTCTTTTTCGTCATGTTTTGCTGTCGTATTCTCCTGTTTTCTTCTTGCTATCTTGTACATAAGTTATATTGACAATCTCCTTGTTCTCGTTTGTTAACAGTACGGTTTGTATATACTTATGTGTTTCTATCTCATATATCTGTCATCACTTTCTTATCGTACTGTTGGTGTTTGTTTGTCAAGTGAGTTCGTGTCTCATCATTATATGTACTGTTCATAGTATATGAATTTTTGATTTCCTTTGTATATGATATGTATTTGTAAAATCACGCATTGGTGAAATAAGAGACGGACATCATTTTTTTTAGCCATTATGCAGATGTCCTTGTCTAAAGCTACCACTGTGTGAGCTTGAGATTTATGTCATTGTATCTTGACATTGATTGGGTATAGACAAGCAAGGATTCGTTTCATCGGATCCCTTATTTGGAACTGTCTTGTCATACTGTATTTTCACCTGCTTGTTTTTTTTAATCAGGTGTATTCGTGACTGCAGGTACATCGTACCCATCGTCTGCAAATATATATTGGTCGTGTGCAACAATATATTTATTATTAATTTTGTAGGGGTATGGGTACAATTTGAGGAATTGGGAACCTTCATACTTTTACTTATTTCTTAGCTTGCCACCGCATTTGTATTGCACATAGATCTATACTATGTCTAGCCTTAAGGATTTTATAGAAATTGGAGAGAAGACAGGAAAGTCGGGGGATTCTTTGCTTGAGTGGGCAAAGGCCGAACACAAAGAGTATGAGTTACAGAAAAAAAAAACAAGAAGATGACAGACGAGAACGCTATGAGGAGCGTCAACTACAAAAATTGAAGATTGAAGCAGATAAAGAACTGAAACAGATTGAAACAGATTGAAGCAGATAAAGAACTGAGACAGATTGAAGCAGATAAAGAACTGAAACAGAATGAAGCAGATAAAGAACTGAAACAGATTGAAGCAGATAGGGATAAGAAACTAAGACAGATTCAAGTAGATACAGAAAATAAAAAAATTGAGGCAGATCTAAGACGGATGGAGTTAGAAAAAATGAAGATTGAGGCGGACAAGGAAATTGCTATAAAAAAGTTGGAGCTTGATTCTGGCAATCCTAGTTCGACTTCTAGGGAGCCAGCTCGCCCTTATAGGCTACGATTACCGAATTTTCGGGAGGAAGTAGATAGCATGGACTTCTTTTTTGGAGAGATTTGAATCAGAGGCTCTTGCCTGGAGGGCAAGGAAGGAGGAATGGCCTTCACTTTTATCTGCATTGCTTTCCGGCTCTGCTTTAAACACCGTATATAGTTTGCCTGTGGCTGACAGAACTAATTATGATACCGTAAAGGCAACATTGCTGAGAGAATTTAAGCTGACAGCTGAAGGGTATCGCTCTCGTTTCAGAGATGCGATGCCTAGTGCCGACCAAGATTTCGGCTCTTTTGTCACCAAAATTAAACTTCTCCTTAATAGATGGACAGAGCTGGAGGGAATAACTAGGGATTTTGATGGACTCTTTGATCTCATGTTGCGGGACAAGGTGTTGTCCTCATGTTGTTCTGACATGGTTGCATTTTTTCAAGAACGCAAACCCAGAGACATTACTGCTATGTCAGAGTTGGGGCGGCAGTACGTTACCGCTCACCCTGGTAAGACAATTCACAAGTCATTTGTCCCTGAGCCTTTCGCTACATGTGTTGGCAAGGTTATTGGGAAACCTTTCCGGCAACATCGGTCCAAGAGTGCGGACAGGTTTGCCAGGAGAAGGTTTGATCGGCAATACTCTAGTGGGCATGGATCTCATGGGAACTATGATAATTTTAAGGGATACAGATCTCCGAAAAAAACAATCGTTCTACCGTCAGGATAGATCTCCGTTTAGATACACGGGAGATAGACATGACAGGTCTACTCGGAGGCAGGTCCGAATAGACACTACTAGCGATCCCGATCATCGCTGGTATAGAAGAAGTGGTCCGAGTAAAAGGAATGACAGGGATGACAAACGGGAGCAAGAACATCCCAATTCACCAAAGGGTAGTCCTACAAAAGATGATGGTGGTCAGCTTCGATGTGGCGCGTGTGACGGAAGGGGACATGCTGCAAGAGTCTGTCCAAACAATTCAGAAAAGGCTAATGCTGCATGCGTTCTGAAAACCTTTAATAACGAAGATTGCGAAGGATGTAGGCCTTTGTTTGAACCTGATGGCAGACCATTACTAATTTGTGGTCATACTCTGCCTTGCCTCTCTTCTCTTGATGGGAGCGGAAGCTTAGAGTTACACCAGGGCATGGTTCAGAACCAGTTGGTGTCTGTGTTGAGGGACACAGGATGCACTACGATAGGAGTGCGCCGATCATGTATTGACGAATCGTGCCTTATTGGTAAGACTGTCGGATGCGTGACATTTGGGGGAAATGTTGAATATTACCCCCTAGCCATTATAGAGGTGGATACACCCTTTATTTCTGGTCGGGTGCAGGCGTGTGTTCTTGAGGCTCCAGTGGTCGATTTGATTATAGGGAACGTGCGTGGTGTTCGTGACTGTACTCAGGCCGACATCACAAAATGGCAGGTCGAACGGTCAGTTGTGGCAAATGTGGTGGTCACAAGGGCGCAGACCAGATCAGACGACAATTCATTGGCGATACAGCGGGAACTACCGACATCTAACGCGGTCCCATGTATTGCCTCCACGGGTCCCGATGTACCAGCATCGGACTTTGTCCAGCAGCAGCGAGCTGATGGAACATTGCAGAAATGTTACACTTTGGCCCAAAATGGTGATGTAAAGTGCACGAAGTCGGCACGTTACTGGTTTGAGTTGAAAAATGATGTTCTTACCAGATGCTTTTCCAGCCAATTCGAATTCAAGCGCCAGGTGGTTGTGCCTGTCGCCTTTAGATCAAAGGTGTTGCAGGTGGCACACGATTCACCGTTTGCTGGACATATGGGGGTTGCAAGAACTTGCCATAGAGTTCTGTCACAATTCTATTGGCCGGCATACAACAAAGACATTAAGGTATACTGCAGGTCTTGCAGGGTATGCCAGCCAGTGACACATAAAGGCAAATTACCGAAGGCTCCGTTGCAGGTTGTTGATTTGTCGGTTCGCCCCTTCCAGAAAGTTGCAATCGATATCGTTGGTCCTCTTTCTGTTGCATCAGAGAGAGGCTTTCGTTTTATTCTGACAATGGTGGATCTGTGCACAAGATGGCCCGAGGCTGTGCCAATGAGGACTATCACCTCTCAGGCTGTGGCGGATGCGTTGCAGATGTTGTTCAGTAGGTTTGGGTTTCCCGAGGTGATACTGTCAGATAGGGGACGTCAATTCATTTCTAAGGAAATGGCCGAGATCACTAAATTGTTGGGCATTTCCCAATCGTTCACCAGCCCTTATCATCCCCAGTCAAACGGGGTATGTGAACGTTTTAATGGTGCATTGAAGGATATGTTGGCCAAGGTCACTGCTGAATTTCCCCAAGAATGGGATAAATTCCTTCCAGCAGTATTATTTGCCTATAGAGAGGCACCTCAGGAGAGCACCGGGTTCTCCCCATTTGAACTATTGTACGGGGCGAATCCGAGGGGCCCAATGCACATTCTGAAAGATATACTGGTTGGTGGGTGTTCTGATGGGTCCTCCGTCTCCAGTTACGAATACGTCATAAACCTGCGTGACCGTATTGTCAAAGCGTGTGCCGTGGCACGTGATAATTTATCCGTGGCGGGGGCGCGGTACCGACAATACGCTAACCGCGGATCAAAACTACTGTTCTTGGTTCCCGGTGAAGAGGTATGGCTTCTTCTTCCATCAAAGGAAGACCGTTTGAGCATTACATGGCAGGGGCCGTTTAAGGTGCTTAAGAAGGTAACGGATGTTGATTATTTAATCCAGGTTCGGAACAAGGAGAAAGTATTCCACATTAATATGTTAAAACCTTATATGGAACGGCCAGAGGCTCTAAAAGGGGTGGACACTGGGTTGTCTGGGGAGACCCCGAAGATGGCATGTTCTGTGGTCATTAATGAATTGGGTGACATGGGAGATGATATTAATCTCCAGCTGTCTCTCGTTCCCCTTGCTCCTTCTGAGTCTTGGGAGAATGTGCAGATATGTAACGACCTAACGATAACACAGAAATCGGAGGCACGATCGGTCATTGGAGAGTTTAAGGATGTTCTCACTGATTTGCCAGGACGTACCGATTTGATCTGCCACAATATCATCCTGACGGACGACCAACCGATCAGGGTAAAGCCGTATCCGCAGCCATTACATTTCAAGTCGGCGATTGAAAAAGAACTAGATGACATGTTACGGTTGGGGATCATTTCTCCATCGGAGTCTACTTACTCCTTCCCTATGGTCGTGGTACGAAAGAAAAAATGGATCCTTGCGTGTCTGCATCGACTTCCGTAAATTAAATAGTGTCACTGTGATTGACGCTGAGCCAATACCGAACCAAGAGGACCTCCTTACGCAACTTTCCCATGCCAGGTTTTTTAGTAAACTGGATTTATCTCGGGGATACTGGCAGGTTCCTCTTGTCGAGTCGGCTAAACCTTTGACGGCATTTTCCACCCCAAAGGGTTTATTTCAGTTTAATTTTATGTGTTTCGGGCTAGTTAATGCACCCGCAACTTTCGTCAGAATGATGAGAAAGTTACTAGGTCATCGTACGGATGTGATTACGTACATCGATGACATCTGCCTGTTCCATGAAACATGGGAACAACATATGTCGGGGTTGTCTTCCCTGTTGCGTTGTTTACGTAAGCATGGTTTAACGGCACGCCCTAGTAAGATTTGTATCGGTTTTAGTGAGTTGAGTTTTTTGGGGTTTATCGTAGGTAATAATCTATTAAAACCCGAGACTGGCACGGTTACAAAAATTTTAGAACTACAGGCACCTAGGACTAAGAAGCAGGTCAGAAGCCTGATGGGACTTGTCAATTTTTATCGCAAATTCATCCCTCAATTTTCTACAATTTCTGATGCTTTAACCTCTCTTACTAGTAAAGGGATGCCTAACAGGGTTGTATGGTCGGCAGAATGCGAGAAAGCATTATCAAAAATCAAGGAGTTATTTTCCAGACGACCAATCCTTCTTTTGCCTGATTTGAGCAAACCCTTTATACTGCGGACCGACGCGTCATCTGTGGGAATTGGCGCATGTCTTATGCAAGACCACGAGGGTACACTACATCCTGTGATGTATGTTAGTCGGAAACTGTTACCGGCAGAGACCAGGTACTCAACAATCGAAAGAGAATGCCTGGCTATAGTATGGGCAGTGTCAAAACTGTCCCGTTACTTGATAGGGTCCCAGTTTATACTTCAGACAGATCATCGACCTCTACTGTTTTTGAAATCTTCGAAGTCGACAAGCTCACGGTTGACTCGTTGGGCCTTGTTGCTACAACAGTTCCAGTTCACAATTATCCCATTAGAGGGTAGACTTAATGTCGTGGCAGATGCTCTGTCTAGATTGTAATTTTTGGGACATGAGATATATGTGTTCGTAGGCACGACGTCTACGTACACCAGTGTAAAATTGTTTTTTTTTTGGTTGAACTTGTCTAATATTTTGTTGTTTGGTGTGCAATCTACTACTCTCAGAGAGAAAAAAAACTCCGTTTTCTTTTCTGGGGAAGGGGGTAGATGTCACATAATATCTTTTGTTGCGCACATGGACTTTGGTGGAATAAACATATATTTTGGTGCGCACATCAGCTTTCAAAGAAAATGGTGCAAAGGGGTGCAATGGAATGGAGTGAACAGGAAGCCTGACAGAGAAAGATGTCAGTTGGCCGGCTTTAGAAGCCGCATTGCATATTAATCGTGCTCTATTTATGGTTGCTGGCTTTTGTACAGCCTTGTTGTATAGTCCAGGGGTAGTAGGACTTGTTGATTCAGTCATATGGTTATTGCCGACAATGTATTGCTATTATTATTGAATTCCTACGTGTTTCATTGTTATGATTAAAAAGGGAGATTGTCAGCACGCCTTCGTGTACGCTTTGTGAATGGCGTTTACAAGTATGTTGATTGTGTGACCTCTCGCAGTTTGATACGAGCTTAGAGGACAATGTCATGAAAGTGTAGATATTATACTGTGACAGAGAGGAATCACTCTTCTCTCAGTTCCCAGCAAAATATTAGGCAGGATAATTATACAGAGAATTTCAAAAGCAGTAGACCACAAACTGAGGAAAGAACAAGCAGGATTTAGAAAGAACAGGAGATGTGTAGATCATATATTCACTCTCAGGAACATTATAGAGCAGTGCTCAGAATGGCAAAGACAGCTTTACATTAATTTTGTTCATTTTAAAAAGGCTTTCGACAGCATACATAGGGACAGTTTATGGAAAATACTGAGGGCTTATGGAATTTCAAGCTGCATAGTGTCAATCATAAAAAGCCTCTATGCCAACTTTACGTGTAGTGTTGGGCAGAGCAACCTAACCTTTGAGGTGAAGACAGGAGTACGACAGGGATGCCCCTTATCAACCACTCTATTTTTAACAGTTATAGACTGGGTGATGCGCCAGACAACAAAGGGCAGTCCAAGAGGAATAAGATGGACAACATTTTCTACATTGGAAGATCTGGAATATGCAGATGACATTGCACTACTAGCACATTCACATCAACACATCCAGGAAAAACGGATAGACTTAATATGTTTAGCCAGCAGATTGGCTTGAATATCAATTTAAAGAAGTCTAAGGTCATGACGCTCAATGTAAGCAACCCTGAGCCCATATCAGTAAGGAATCAGCAATTAGTACAGACAGATACCTTCACATACCTAGGAAGCATAGTAACACCAGACGGCGGGGCAGGCAAAGACATCAACATCAGAATGAATAAGGCAAGAACAGCCTTCTTTAGCCTAAACAACATCTGGAAGTCCTCCCAATACAGCACAAGCACAAAATTAAGATTATATCAGAGCTGTGTGCTTTCTGTGCTTCTCTATGGCGCGGAATGCTGGAGAGTTACAGAAAAGGAAATGTCGAAATTGTCCTCTTTTCACACAACATGCCTAAGGAAAATTCACCTAATCTTTTGGCCAAATACCATCACTAACCAAGATCTGCTTACTCGTAGCAAGCAAGAGGACATGCACACCATCATAGCTGGCAGACGCTGGAGCTGGGTTGGTCATGTCCTCAGAAGAGACCCCGATGCCATCACAAGAACACCTATGCTTTGGACCCCTGAAGGAAAACGAAAGAGAGGCCGACCAAAAACAACCTGGCGGAGGACTGTGGAGGCTGAGATGCAAAGAATGAACCAGAGTTGGGGCACTGTACGAAGGATGGCCACCGACCGAGCAAAGTGGAATCAAATTGTTGTTGCCCTACAAGACGCCACTAGGCGTGATGGCCACTGACTGCTTTGACGGTCGGCGGCTAAGGATCAAAGAAACTGGTGTAAGATAAGGTGATATCCTGTCACCTTGCCTTTTCATACTCCTCATGGACGATGTCATCAAGGCATGTAAGGAGAGAACACGAAATTATTCAGTGGGGTACTGGAAGAGGAGACAGGTCAGTATTTCGGAGCTGGCATTTGCTTATGATGTTGCCCTGATTGCTAAATCAGAGGCACATTTCCAATCCAACCTGCAAGTCTGGAAGGAAGAGCTGGAGAAGAAAGGGATGGTCATAAGCAGCTCTAAAACAAAATCCATGGTGATATCACGAGAAGAAAGGAGACATCAGATTAAGCTGGGAGAACAGGTCCTGGAGCAGGTCGACCACTTTAAATACCTCTGAGCTATTATAGACCGAAAGGGAGGCATCAAAGAAGAGTTGGCCACTCGAAAAGCAGCAGCTGGGAGACTTTTTTCAGGCCATAAGTCGAGGATTCCTCAGCAAGAGAGAGGTTGGTAAGAAAACGAAGATGGCTGTATACCGCTCCACCTATGTCCCAGTCTTTACATATGGATGCGAGTCATGGGCAATGACTACACCCCACAAAAGCCAGATCCAAACCTCAGAAATGAGGTATCTGAGGAAGGTGGTTGAGGTAACAAGAAGAGACATGGTGCGCAACCAGACGATACGTCAAGGCCTTAATTCCCACCCCCTGCAGACCCAAGTAGAACAGTCCCAACTAAGATGGTTTGGCCATGTCTGCAGAATGGGAGAAGATCGGATACAACGACAAGCATGGGAAACAAAGAGCCAAGGATCCAGACCCCCAGGACGACCCAGAGTCCTCTGGGAGGACAACATTAGACAATCTTTGAAGGACCGAGAACTAGAATGGAACCAGGCTAGGAGGAAGACAGCCGATAGGATAGTCTGGCGCTCTCTCTTCCAAACCTCTACACCTCACGATAGAAGGGGAACGACTAAGTAAGTAAGTAAGTAAGCTATTGTGCACTTAATAGACATAGTTTAGACATGATTTTAGGCTTTTATTTGCACTGGGGAGCCAAAAAAAATGGGTGTGACCCGCTTAATTCCGATATTCGCATTATTGCGGTGATCTGGAACCGAACCCACAATATCTCCGAGGTATGCCTGTATGCTTTTGCTAGACGAGCACTGTAAGTCTAGCGATAGTAGTTTACATGACAAGATAAAATAGTAAGACACATATAAATAACAACATGACAAGGGAGTCGATAACGTGACAAAAATAAAAAACTTATTTGTAACGAACTTAAACAAACAGCTTGGCAAATCCAGAAAGAAAACTGACCATATTTTGAAGACATCAAAGACAATGAATATTGATTTTCTTCCATCCAATCATTACCCCGTGCGTAAAAACTTAGTAAAACGGAATTGTAAAACGTTAAACCGCTCTCTGAGACATATTTCCGAGTTAAATAAACAAAACAATAAACATATAGTATGTTCAATGCACGTGCGAACTACATGAGCAAATTAATAAATTATTTATAGCACTTCGACGTCTGTCGTAAGAAATAAGCAAACATGGTTTGGATTAAATCAATGGTGATACACTGAATTCAAAGAACACCGTGAATCTAAGGTTTCATGTATAAACGTATGTTACGTGTTCATTCCGCAAATTTTCGTAAATTTCTTCTTACATAAATCACACTTTTTTTGCTTTTTAATGTGTTAAGTGTTATTTTTGTTACGCTGTATTATTTGCTATAGTTTTTCTTCAATGATTCAATGTCCGTACCGTTATGTTCGGAGGGTGTCTCTGTGAAGGCATGTTACAAGTTGGATCATTTTCTCTACAGAGATTCAAATAGCCTCAAACTGACCACTGCTCTCTTTCAATACAATCAAGTAGACGTCTGAGAGTGTACGAAGACGAAGAAGAATGATCAATTGTATCTACTGTTTTGTGGTTTTGTGCCAGTGGAACAAGAGATGAGATGAAGACGATGGCGATGGATAGGATACACACTGAGGAAACCTGTGGATAGTATTACAAAGCAGTCCGTTGTTCTAGAACCCCTAGGTAAAGAGAGGCAGAGGTAGACCAAGAAACACATGGAGAGGAGAATTGGAGACAGAAGTGAAAATGCTGAGGAAAACATGGAAAGAGCTTGAGCTGATGGCACGTAACAGAAGGACTTGGCATGTGTTTGTTGAAGACCTTTGCTACTTGGGGAGGTAAAAGGACTTGATTGATTTATAGAAGGGGTTGGCCACCTAGGAGCTTTTGGGATCTACTTTAGTAACAGTGAGTCCTCTAAAGATCTATTATATATATATATATATATATATATATATATATATATATATATATATATATATATATATATATATATATATATATATGAGTGTGTGTGTGTGAAGTTATATATATGCACCCTTTAGTAATAACTGATTATTGCAATGCAACACTGAGATGATAGCCATCAGCTGCTTTTTATTACCTGGTGCTCCTTTCGGCGCGTTCTTATCTCTTTCTGTTGTGAGAGCTTTTTGTCGCCCAATCTGAGGTGTTGGCTTAGGGAGCATCGCCACTTTTATGCGATAGGCAGCTTTCGTGTCTCTCTTGCACACATCTTTGAACCTCAACTGCAGTCTTCTTCTTTTGCCATCTGCCAATTGTCCGTAGAAAATACCTTTAGGGGTTCAACCATCTTCCATGCAGTGGAAATGGCGTGCTTTTAATTGGGAGGAGAGCGAGGGGAATATCAGCCTTAGAAAGAAAAGATCACGTTCCTATCTCCTGCAGTTCACGAATATATTTTAGAAGACAGCTAGAGATTCTTCATTGAGAACATCGGAAAAAAGTACCTTTGATGCCTGGAACACCGCGATTTTAAAGGCCGACGGGAGAGGACTAGTCCGAAGTTTCCCTGGTTTAAAAAGTATGTCTCCCTCCTCCCCGCAGTCGCCTAAACATTTACCGAAGCATCCACTGTCATCTACTGGTAGATTGGGATCGACTGGTTGCCGATCTCTGATATATGGTATTAAAAACGAAAGTTATGACAATTATTACTACGAGAGTCTGGTATGCCTGAGCCGTACTAGTCCGTGACAAGAAAGATGGAGCGATCATTTTAACACTGAGAACCGGCCACTGCAAAGACCATCGAATCAACTAACTGGCGATGTGACAGACAAATATGTGTACATGTGGAAAGAACAAATAAGCACGATGTGACAGACAAATATGTATCCATGTGGGGAGAACGAATAAGCAGTAGAAAATGTCGGTTCCAAGAGAGGAACAGCATAACAGCATGGACTTCTCCAATTTTGTTGAGGGGGAAATGGTATGATGACGAGAGAAGCATGAGGCAGATGGCCGGACTATGTGAGAGAAATAGACGTGTTTATTTGAGAGCAAACGAAGTAGATGAATTACGAATGGAACAGGAGTGGAGGGAAAGACATTGGCATTAGATAGGACCCTCATTGAGGAATCCAGGAGATAGTCTTTACAAGGTAGTCCTTGTTCTGGAATCGACATGCTAAGATAAATAGAGATGCACTGAAAAACACACGGTGAAGTGATTTGGATAATCTTAGAGATTATTTTACACAGTGAAGTATTATACAACCGAGGTCAGAGCGAATGCAACGAGATTAAATACGGGGATACCGCCTGTTTGTCATTACGTCCTACATGCTTATACTGCCACGGATAACATCAATGCCGCACTGCAGAGAGTCTCAGTTCAAGAACCCCACAAGGAAAAAAGAAATAAAGGAGATCCAAGAATGTTGAAAAGATCTCCATACAGACACCAAAATGAACACTATTCATGGTGAGAAGTGTAGCAGATTACCACACTACATGACATGCTTGAGAGTTCTAGTCTATAGCCAATGCCACGGGGGCGTGACAAGTTGAAGAGGAAACACGTCGAGTGTGCTTACATGCCAAACAAAAAGATCGTTTCAGAATTTTCGATTATTTATAATTAAATATCGGAACCAAATTTGACCCAGGAGTGATGTGTGCTCATTCTGCAACCGATTTCCCAGCAGTGGGAAATGATGGAATCGCTCTAATTTGTTAGCGGTTCAAATTTATCAAAACTTCGATTTTTGAGGTTCTTCTCTAGCAACAAACAGACGCCCACTTACAGCGCTCTGGTGGGAAAGATTGGTTTTTGGAGAACAGCTGTTGCACACAGATCAACACCATGAGACTTCAACAGGTTCCAGAGTTCAAATACCGAGGAAATATTTTCACAGAACACGGAAGATTTGTCAGAGAACTTGAAACAGTATGTCAAAATGCCAATGCATCGACTTACCAATCATCATCACTACTCAAAAATCCAAATATCAGTGTAGACACTAAATGGCAGTTGACAAATAGTATTTTGATACTAATTCTTTGCTATCAGTGTCAAACATGGTCCTTAACCAAAGCACAGGAAAGGTAAATCATATCCTTTGAGATGAGATGCTTAAAGAAAGCCGTTAGTGTTAGCAGGAGAGACGAAATGAGAAATGGAAAAAGGGAAATCAAATTTAGGAACTAGTTTAACTGCTAAATTTTGGGTATACCCACAAACCGCTAAATCGTCCGATTATACCCACAAACTGCTAAATTGCATGGTTATATCCACAAACTGATAAATTATCATGTTATATCCACAAACTGCTAAATTGTCCGATTATATCCACAAACTGCTAAATTGTCCGATTATACCCACAAACTGCTAAATTATCATGTTATATCCACAAACTGATAAATTATCATGTTATATCCACAAACTGCTAAATTGTCCGATTATACCCACAAACTGCTAAATTATCATGTTATATCCACAAACTGCTAAATTATCATGTTATATCCACAAACTGCTAAATTGTCATGTTATATCCACAAACTGCTAAATTGTCCGATTATACCCACAAACTGCTAAATTATCATGTTATATCCACAAACTGCTAAATTGTCATGTTATATCCACAAACTGCTAAATTGTCATGTTATATCCACAAACTGCTAAATTGTCATGTTATATCCACAAACTGCTAAATTATCCGATTATACCCACAAACTGCTAAATTATCATGTTATATCCACAAACTGCTAAATTGTCATGTTATATCCACAAACTGATAAATTATCATGTTATATCCACAAACTGCTAAATTGTCCTATTATATCCACAAACTGCTAAATTGTCCGATTATACCCACAAACTGCTAAATTATCATGTTATATCCACAAACTGATAAATTATCATGTTATATCCACAAACTGCTAAATTGTCCGATTATACCCACAAACTGATAAATTATCATGTTATATCCACAAACTGCTAAATTGTCATGTTATATCCACAAACTGCTAAATTGTCCGATTATACGAACAAACTGCTAAATTATCATGTTATATCCACAAACTGCTAAAGTGTCCGATTATACCCACTAAATTATCATGTTATATCCACAAACTGCTAAATTATCATGTTATATCCACAAACTGCTAAATTGTCATGTTATATCCACAAACTGATAAATTATCATGTTATATCCACAAACTGCTAAATTATCATGTTATATCCACAAACTGCTAAATTGTCCTATTATATCCACAAACTGCTAAATTGTCCGATTATACCCACAAACTGCTAAATTATCATGTTATATCCACAAACTGATAAATTATCATGTTATATCCACAAACTGCTAAATTGTCCGATTATACCCACAAACTGATAAATTATCATGTTATATCCACAAACTGCTAAATTGTCATGTTATATCCACAAACTGCTAAATTGTCCGATTATACCAACAAACTGCTAAATTATCATGTTATATCCACAAACTGCTAAATTATCATGTTATATCCACAAACTGCTAAATTATCATGTTATATCCACAAACTGCTAAATTGTCCGATTATACCCACAAACTGCTAAATTATCATGTTATATCCACAAACTGCTAATTTGTCCGATTATATCCACAAGCTGCTGTCACGGGTTGCCTCCCCTTAGCTCTGCAGTAGTGGTCCACCACTGGCCAAGACTCAAGAGTAACTAATGTGGGTATTCAAAGGTGTCTACCTTCGCACAAGATTACTCTTGGCAGAGTTGTATTCTACCTCAAGGTAGTCTTCATAAGATATTTCAGATGTCAAGAACAATGCTGCTTGAGGCGGAGCAATGTAACTGACCCGCGGCCTTTTGTAAAGATGGTTATGCAATAATTAATGTTAGCTCGTTCAAGCCCCCAGCTGATTTAATTCAGCGAAATTCCTCTTATTATTTATTTGGCTCTGTAGACGTATATATATATATATATATATATATATATATATATATATATATATATATATATATATATATATATATATATATATATATATATATATATATATATATCTATATATATATATATATATATATATATATATATATATGTATATATATATATATATATATATATATATATATATATATATATATATAAGATTCTGGATCATACGCTGCTCTCATATCTATAGTAACTGAATCAACTATGAATTTGTAAAATAACATATAACAAATTTAATAATCAATTATTCTTTAACAGTTTAAAATAAATATGAAAAGATGGGTGAAATTTAGTAAACGTTTTGTCTTCATAGAGACTTGATAAGGACGTGATAGAGACTTGATAGGGACTTGATACAGACTTGATAGAGACTTGATACAGACTTGATAGAGACTTGAAAGGGAAATGTTACTGTCCGTTGCTGTCGCCTTTTAATAAGCCCTTAACTCTTGTTGAGTACTACAGTTGTTGTATTGTCAAGTGTTTTGTGATGAGGGCACTTCTGTAGAGGTTTCTGGAGTAACTTCACTCCTAATGTCAAGGTAGGTTTCTTCACAACTCGTCCAATGTAGGTGGTTAGTGTCGAATCCAGCTCTTGAATCACAAGATGGTTGCGAAGGCGTTACTTCAAACTGTTCATGTACCACGAACAGTAATGTAGTCTCGTACCACGCACTTTATATAAACAATAAAAAAATAAACGACTCTGCTAAGTACACTGTGGTCTGATTAAACAGGCGCCTTTTCACGCTGTCCATCCACCAAGTTTAGCCTCTCTGAATAATTATTTTCCCTGAGTATACATGTTATAACTCATGGAATATGATTAGAAATCACTGTTATTCTTCTGGGGAAAATGTGTCTGGACAGAGCGAGTGCAATGGCTTGTTCCTGAATTACCATTATCAAGTTACATATTTCTCACAAAATGATACTATACACACTGTGCATTCACTTGCTCACTGCTGCATTCGGAGTCTGTGGTTACTTCTGCTGTCGGTTTTCTGTACGAATAGCAAGCAATCACCAGCGCTTGCTGTATTGGTTTATGAATATACTATTTTCATATGTTGAGGTTGCCAGCCTCGTATGATTTCTATGACCACTTAGCAAGTAACATGTCACATTCACCTTGTAAAATATATGTTCACAACTTATCCCAAATAGGGTCTACAATCTCCTGGCACAGTATAATAGACACAGCAGCGCTGATTGGATGTTTCGAACACTTGGTCTTGGTATTTTTAGTATTACTCTTATGACGTGCTTCTGATTCCTTAAGTCCCTAGTCTTTGTTTTTAAAATTGCGGGTTCTCTTTTAAGTTATAAAGACGCTCAAATACTTCGATCTGGTCCCTTTTAGTTTTGGAATTCTTTGTCCGCTTCTTTTCTCTGGCTCTCGGGACATGTTACTTGACGTTGGTGAAAACAAAGTCTGATTTGTGTCTCAGACTTCGCTAGTTTATTTCTCTCATTTTTCGCTGCAAGAGCCATATGGTATTTTCGACAAACTTTCCAATGAGAGCTAATGTTTATATTCTGCTCTCAAATGGATCCAATTGTAAGCTTGGAACTGGGTGTGGTTGAGTATTAATCTAATTCTCTCTTATGTGTTTAAAATTATTCTATAAAATTTAAACTCATGGCCAATCTTTACAAAATAAGGCCGTAATACTTCCGGTTACATTTGTACAAACTTACAAACACATTTGTGAACTCATTTCCTGACTAATACCTTCCGCCAATATTGTCTCGTCCTACAGGTTATCTGTACTATTGATACATAGACGGACCATCGTAAGCGATTACTTTATTATCGCCTGTGTTTCGTACATTTCGCAGACGGATTTCTTAGACAGACAATCTGGCTTTCTTTCCATCGATCGTGCAAGACCACCTTTTTTCAACAATGATTTTCTGTGACCGTATGCATTACACGACACTGGACGATAAGATTATAATCCTCCAGCGGGTCTAATTAGCCTTGTAATACTACGACACACGTGGTAAAACGTAAACAAGTCTGTGAGTGACTAGGTAAAAATGTAGGTGCATAAAATATGCCAAATAATAGGATGATGAGTGAGGGAAATTAAGAAATAAGTGAATCATGCAGGAGAGAACGAAAATGATGTAAAAGGACACAACTGATTTCGTTACAAACTGTTAAATTGTCGAGTTATACCTATAAACTGCTAAATTTTCATGTGTTATCCACAAACTGCAAAATTTTCCTGTTTTATCCACAGTCTGAATCGTCTTATGCAAGAAAATAAAATTTTGTTGATGAACGAGAGAAAAAAGAGTCATGAATAAATAAGTCGAACATTTTTTCAGTGTCTGCAGATGACTTCTATCTCTTCTTCTTCCATCCTTAGCCACCAACCGGCAAAGCAGTATGTGGCCAGTACGCCTAGTGGCGTCTTAGGGCAACAACAAATTGATCAATCTATCGCTGTTTCCACCACGCCTAGTGGCGTCTTTGTGGAACAAAAACAGACCAAACAATCTATCGCTGTTTCCGTAATCAGATTGGTTGGCAAGCAGGTGATCAGCCCACTGTGCGAAGTTTTTACGGGATGGGGTAAACAGCCCCATGCCCAAACCCTCCTTAGTCGCTTTTTACGACATGCGTGGTAGGGTGCAGTGTTACTATTCTTTGCTCCCCTTTCGGGCCCCGGCAACACACGGGTGTAAGATGACTTCTATACGCCGACCAAATAAATGGAAAGGAGTTTTTCGAAGCAACAGAGAAGTGGTTTCTCAGGAAAATATATAATGAACGGATGTCATCATTCTTTCTTGTACAGGAAAATTCTGGATTTTAACCTGGCCAAAAACAACAAACAAACAAACAAACAAAGATAACAATGACAGTATACATAGTAGGGCACCTGGTTGAACTTTTCTTTATGCCTGCTTTGGCCTATGATCTCTAGTCCTTTGACTATCATTTCTGTTATATGTTGAACAGTGCCCTTGTGTCTTTCAACGAGACACCATCTTGTAGCCAAGACTTTAAAACGTCCTCAATGACAATAGAGATTGTTTCGTTTGATGCCACGAATAAGACCTAGATGTTTTAATTTACCTGATTGACAGCCTTCTTGACGTCTTGGGTATAAAGCTCATTCTGCACCAGTTGATTAGTTCATCGAGGCGTGCTAAAATTGAATTCCTTTACATTGATTGGTAAAATGCATGTGAGAATAAATGAAATCTGTATATAAGACGAGAGAAAGGAAGAGCAGAATGTCAGACGGGCCTGCGTGCCTAATTCTCAACCCTTTGAAAATAAAGTTCGTTCGTTCGTTCGAGCCTGGTGTTCATCTGATGTCAGAATTGTTATGTCATCTATGAATGCTTTCAGCGGTGACACTTTTCATCGAGCTTTGGAACTCTCGCAAATTCCTCAGCTGCTTAGATGATTACCTTACTAGCTATTACGAATAGTATTGGAGAAATGGTATTTCCATCGCAATTCAAAGTTGTCGTGTCCTTCTTTATTTGAAAAACTGATAGAGAACCCTGAGAAATACAGCGTCAACATTGCTGGAATGTCTGGTGGAATATGAGACATTTACAGGGCTTGCCACAACATCCGACGGGGGACTGCACCATTTGCATTAGCCAGATCCACTCAGACTACATGGAGGTTTGTACTGTCAGATTTGAGATCCTTTCCATTGTGTGTGATCTAACTGATTCCCTTGGACAATAAGGGAAAAAATTACAACACTTGAAAAAAAAATAAGTTAAAATTATTTTTCTAAGCGTTGATTATATCAATCGAAAAGAAGTGTGAAACAGTCAAAAATATTGTTTAAAATATCACATATATTTTAAGTGACTTCATTCGGAATCAATCAAATGCGTCCCAAGCAAGTCCTTCAAGGTCTTCTAGATGTGCTGCAGATGCTGACATGTCCCGACGTTGTCTTTAATTCTACCCCCACCCCCGTTATTTTTGTGACGAATTATTCTTCTTCTTCCTTGTTCTTTGGCTCTGACTGACAAAGCAATCAGTGACCATCACGCCTGGTAGCGTTTTGTAGAGCAGTAACAAACTGTCTCCACTTTGCTCGGTCGGCAGCCATCCTTCGTGTGATGCCACAGCTCTGGTTCATACTTAGCACCTCTGCCTCCACAGTTCTCCGCCAGGAAGGCTTTTGGCCGGCCTTGCTTTCGCTTTCCTTCTGGAGTCCATAACATGGCTGTTCTGGTGATAGTGTCAGGGTCTCTTCTGAGGATGTGGCCAACCTTATTCCAGCGAATACCCAATATGATGGCGCGCATGTCTTCTTGTTGGCTCTGAGTTAGTAGTTTCTGTTCGTGATGGTGCTCGGCCAGAAAATTCGAAGAATTTTTTCCAAAGGCACGTTGTGGGGATAGAATGCATGGTTATGTAAAAAAATCGAAAAAGGTGATTCGTCTTACGAGGACAAAAGATAAAGAAAATAGCCAACGTTACGGCCACAAGGTCTTCGTCGGGGAAAGGAAAGAAAGTGAAGGCTAGATAGGACACATAAGAACCTAAATAAATATAAAAATAATAAAACCTAAGTACTTCCCTAAAGGCATGGAAGTCCTAACACTTTTGCTGCCCGCGAACGGACGAGCGTGCCCGGATAAGGAAATGACTGCCAAGGAAATGACTGTGTGGATAGAGGACACTCTGGACATTTCCTTTTCTAATACTCTCCAGCATTCTGCACAGTACAAAAGTACAGAAATTACTGGCTCGTTATTTTATATTTTGATTTAGCGCAAATTCATTTTGTAATGAAAGCTGCGAAATGTCCGTAGTATGCATACTCACGTCTGCTGCCGTCTTAATTTTGTAAACCGCAAGCAGCGCAAATATTTTCATGGGCAGCCGTGTGCGGAATCTCCCGCTGTTGCCATTTCTGATGTTTGCCCGAAGGGTCCACCCCGTATCTGATATTATCTGGATGTGAGCGCACGCGTCGTGTACACGCGTACTGTATTATATATACATATTTTTTTTAGTTTATTAAAAAATTATCGCCGTGCAGTTCATCCTGGAAATGATGCGTCTTTTATAAACACAGACGCATTCCAATAATTATAAGTAAATGCATACACTCACACTCGGGAAAAGATGCGTATACAGTTTACACACCATATATATATATACATATATAGATACGGTCATTACACTTACAAATGTACTATTAATTAGATTATTAGCTAGTTTCGAAATTTTAACAAAAGTTTAGTGGGTTTAACCTTGCAGGCGACCTTCTGTCTTGACTGACTGCGTGTGGTGCACCACTTTGAGTGGGGACCTCCCAGTATTGAAAAAACAGACAGACTGCTGTGTCCGTTTCAGATTTTGCTCTTTTCATCAGACCTTCGGGTTCTGAGAGTTCCTCTATAAATGCCTTTGTGCAGATGAGGAAGGGACACCCCTTGAAACCTTCGGGTATATGAGGCTCTGTCCATTTTGGCTGGAATGACGTCTCGATTGTTTCGAGGTTTCATAGCGAATACGAGTACACATGAGGGCAAGTTCGGGAACAATGGGCTAATCACCTGTTTGCCAGTCACTTCGATTACATGTTTTGCCCAGGGGCCTTGTGCTCCTTGGGCCACCTCTACACTTCGTTTCACGGGGTAGAAGAGGTTCCGATTATGAGATGAGATGAGATGAGTAGTGGGTTTAATTCCTAGCGGGAGGATAAGGTTTGAGAATAACGACCCAAGCGAGCCAGTGTTCCCTGATCAGTTGAAGCCAACGTAGGAGCTGTGAAAATATTTTTAAGAAACACTAATCTCTTTAAAGATCGACTTTACAAAATCATGTATGTTTTCTGGGTTCAGAGTATATTGAATTTGAAATATCATCATTCCTTTCCGTTCCCCGTGGAACATAGGGCTGAAACAGTTGCTTTCTATCGATTTCTATTCTGGGCTGTCTTTTTCAGCTGTGCCCAAGTCATTCCAGTTTCCTTAGCCTCCTCTTCCACTGTTCTTCTCCAAGTTCTCCTTGGCCTCCCCACTCTTCTTTTCCCTTGTGGGTTCCAGTCAAGGGTACCTCTGGCTATTCTTGATTGTTTTCTTCTGAGTGTATGTCCTATCCATCCCCACCTTCTTTCCTTAATTTCCATTTGTATTGGCTGTTGCCCGCATCTTTTGAAATAACTACAGCGTAAATGTGCTAGGAATCATCATATGCTATATACATTCTTAATTATTGTATGGTGAAGAAACATGGACAATGAACAAACAATTAAAAGAAAGAATGAAGGCTTTTGATTAGGTTTTGGTTTTAAGGACCATCTTGACTGCACACGGACAACTCCATCAGTGCTCCGATCTCCTCCTTTAGATCACACGATGAGAATCTCAGCACAGTGCACGAACTCCGTAGTATCAGCGAGGATCCCAATGTATGAATATAGGAATCACACATTCTATAAATATTTTTGTGGTGGATAGGTTTCCTAATGGTTTAATTTTGCCAGGGCAGCGGCCGTATGGACTACTCTTTACGATTTCCTACTGCTGAGCGATTTGTAATGTACGCTACTTGCACATTATATTTTTTTCACCGTTATCCGAGAAGACTAGACATCCAATCTCACTGCTGACCACATCACCCCTAGTTTGCCGATGGTCGAGAAAGTATGGGCCTAACATCATATTCCCAATATGCCTCAATAGGCGTGCAACGTGATCCTTTACCTTTTTTTTACCTTTACAACAAAAGTATGGAATAAAATACAAACAGCGTGTTGCGCCTCTTTTTGGACACCGGTATGTATTCATTATTTTGAAACGCAGCGATGCTCAACAAGAGGGTTGCTAGAATAAAATGTCGTAAAATTATAGGTCTGTTTTGTTATGACCGAGAGCGAGATTTGGTTAAGTCCGTGCGAAGAATGCAGACGTGAACAGGACTGAAAATATTGTAAGAATTTGGGCAGTTGTTTTTTTTTTTTTTTTGGAAGTGTTGCCCGCCGGAGGGGCTGCGCGATGTGTATTTTTCCTGATGTTCTTATGTCCGCCAGTGTGTCTGCATACAGGGAAGGAGTTGATTCATATGTATGCCAGCTTCTTATTATTATTAACCAGGAAGTATTTTAACGATGTTGTACGAATGAGTAACAGACAATCATATCGCGGGCCATTATCAGATGAAGAGGTGACGAAAGCATCGTTACTGCTGTGTTTATGCAGACATGACCTTTAATGGCTCTTGTGTGGTTGGCCTTGTAAACTATGTGATCATGAATCTTTAATCGTAAATGGAGTTACGTAGTGTATGTACTTGTCAATAAAATATATAAATCGTCAGCAGTGTTCATCTGACATTATTTCGACCAGTTGATCTTTGCTGTTTCCATTTGATATATGAATTAACATTCCCCTAGAGATTTTTTTTTTCTTAACCAGCGGCACTAAGCTTTCAGCCCTTCGGCCCAATGACATGTCATTGCGAGGCTGGGGAACCTGATGACTTTCCTTCCAACCCGGTCAGGAGCTTCGCTCCTTCCCATTCACAGAGGGTTTATCACAGGAGCCGTTCAGGTTATTCAGTCAAATTTCCGGTCGTAAACATTCCTTCAAACGCTGACGCCCGGGTTTGAACCATGAACACCTGGTCGCCAGTACAACGCCGTAGCCATTACACCAGCGCGGCTCCTTTCCCATAGAGATATAACTTGATCACACTTCTACCAGCTTCAGACACGTGCATAAATGGAACGCAACACAGCGTTTCATCGAAAAGCGCTAATCGAACAGAGTAAGACCGCGGGAATGCTGTACTCCATCCATCCATCCATCCATCCATCCATCCATCCATCCATCCATCCATCCATCCATCCATCCATCCATCCATCCATCCATCCATCCATCCATCCATCCATCCATCCATCCATCCATCCATCCATCCATCCATCCATCCATCTATCTATCTATCTATCTATCTATCTATCTATCTATCTATCTATCTATCTATCTATCTATCTATCTATCTATCTATCTATCTATCTATCTATCTATCTATCTATCTATCTATCTAGCGTTAGCTGATAAAAGTGACATCACAAAGACAGAGCACCTATCAAGCACTTTTGACAGTAGTCCAACAACATCCCCTCTTACATTACCTATACACTCGTCACAAGATCAATTTTCAAGAATATTGTCTGAGATGGAGATACTAAAAGCAGAGCTGAGCAGCCTCAAAACAAGCTTACAAGCAGCTCCATGCTGACCATATGCCCCTCAAAAATAGCTGTGAGAGAAACTAGTCTCAACAACAGAAAGAAAGCACACAGCAGAAGAATAAATACAGACTGTGTCACACATACAAAAACTCAAAGAGAAATTCCAACAGTGGTGAAGTACAACAATCGACACAATGTCGTACCGAAGGTTAATTGTTCTAATTGGCCCGACACAATGTCATACCGAAGGTTAATTGTTCTAATTGGCCCGTCTGAGTAGAGTGGATGTCGACAGATACACGAGAAGGTATAGAAATAGATTTTTCACAGGTGGTAGATTGAGGGAAAGATATGTCTCTGGAGTGATTAGGTTGTCTCCTCCAGCCTATCCGTACGACTATACTTTGTTGCACGACAGCTTTACCCTCCCTATTAAGAATAGATAAGTTTCTCTACACCCACACAGCTATGTGACTACAAGACACACAAACGTGAAAAACTACGGATACATGGGTATGAGTCTGACCAACACACAAAGGTAAGTTTCTTTGTAGGTTATTATCATTTAAACTCGACAACATCAAAATATCTAAAGGAAAAAAAGATCAAAGTCATTTACATGCATATGAAATAAAGCAGAAAAAGTTCACCCTCCCCGAATGGAGGGAAAAAAATCCCTAAAATTATTAACCCAAAGGTTGAAGGTTAGCACTTATATTACAGAATGAACAGTAGTGGTACCCTATGAGACACAGTAAAGCAAACACAATTTAGACAAATCAGATATATGGATAGTTTTCCCGCAAACAAGAAAAATACTCGCACACTCTTTCAAGCTGTGGCCACTCTCACACTCTTACCTAATTGCCTGGTATGGTAGGTCTGTAATATCCCTTGGTAATAGAATTAGTCCATGAGTATATTATCTATTCTCACTTAATATTCTGTCACCCCAGTTGTCGCAGATCCAAATTTGCCCCAGTCCATCCATAGAAATTAGCTAGTGAGGTGAACGCCTAAAATAGTTTTTCTCCTGGATATGAGTTACTACAAATAGTTAAAACTGTGAGAGCTCTTGAAGTTCACTCTTTAACGGAAAAACAGTTCAGTATTCGGAAACATCTGATTGCTAAAAATAATGTTCGTATGATGATGATGGTTCTACTATCGGCCAACTCTGTGTTAACAGCGCCGATTCTGCACAGCGTAGGTATTTAGAGAGGTATACTCCCCTTGAATTACGACTGTCAGTAGTCGGGATAAAATAATTATCACTACTGTGGCTGGTACAAATATAAATCTGGGTTTGGTAAGTCCAGTGTTAAAAATTTTTTTTCCTCCATTACTCTCTGGCGAGTGCCCGTTTACAAATAGAATCCGGGATACACAAGCCAAGAAAAGGAGAAAATAACAAATCCAAGAAAGAAACCGATAGCCGCCCTTGTGATCAGGTCTGTGAAGAATACAAGAAACATTTATTGAAAAAAATGTTACTACTATATCTATACACAACGGGACAAGTCGATCTCTTCTCCACTCCGTCAGTCCTGGTTAAATTTAAAAGGCGTATGGTGTTTCCTTAGGCTTACAAGTTAGCAGACGCCGCTGGCGCTGAGTTCGGTTGACTGAATTATGTTAATTCGCCCGCCCCTGCTCACGCCGGCGTTCAGCGTACAATGTTAATTATTATTTAATCTCTCCATACGCGCTACCTAAACAATAATCACCTGTCATTAAATAGCTATTAAATTTTCGGCGTCTGTTAGTTTGTCGTATGGTATTAAAAATAATAGACACTATAATGGCACAGGCGTGATTTAACATTTTAATAGAATATCTGGTATGAAATCGCTACGCGTTACTTTATTTCACTCGTTTTACTAGCGAGAAAAATCTGAGTGAACAACAAATGTTAAAAGCTATCCCTTCTTAAATCATTAGCACTATTATCCTTTTTATCAGAAAATTCAGAAATGAAAATCTCCACGAACACTAGTACACCATATTGCAACAAGAAATACTGGTTCTAGGACTGCGCTAGACTATTCAAAATTCTGACTGACAACTGATAATGGGGTTATGAAATCAACAGTATATATATATATATATATATATATATATATATATATATATATATATATATATATATATATATATATATATATATATATATATATATATATATATATATATATATATATATATATATATATATATATATATATATATATATATATATATATATATATCACTTAATTTCTCTGATCTCTAAATGCGTTATATTCTCGCTCCTGTGAGACCCAAAATTCAGAAGCTAGGCGTATCAAGATAAAAGACTTCGTGTTGGTCGATCAAAGTTTCTCGTCTGGAGTTGTTTTGACCGATATCACAAGACTTTCTGTTCGGCTAACGGTTTACATTGTAAAATGCAAACTTCTCAAGATCAAAGCTTCCAGGGGAGTTCTTGTTTCCCCTGAGTCAAACTTCAAAAGGGGTCTGTGTTTCGTCTCTCTCAAGCTGCTTGCCTGTCTGAGAAGTATTGTGATTGACAGATGTGCTTCGCATGAGTGGACGAGGTAAACACAGCCTGATTTGCTTTCCTGATCTGACTGACAGGTCACGCAGTTTGTAAACATTGCGTTAGCTCGTGTTAAAAACAAAGATACGGGACGAGAGAGTAAGCTTGTGTAAATAAAGACAGACTGTATAATGCAGGTTTTTTAGCTAGCAAATCACAGAGCAGCTATGAGGTTTCAATAGGCTGTCAGATACTGTAGATTCTTTTTCCACTATACGACACACACAAGCTGAACTGAGCCATAAAGAGGACCATGACCTGTACACTCTGGAATTCGCTGCAGACGTCTGCACAATCCCTGTCCAGATTTCTAATCGGCAACCCCCACTTCGACCGGAAACATCCAGTTCACATCATAGCAAGAAACCCTCACACAATCACGGCATATTTCAAACACAAGAAACAGCACGCACTGCCACCGGCACCCACACAAGTCTTTCAAATAGAAGGAAACACTTCATCTTTGGTGACCAAAATGTGAAGGACCTTCAAAAATCTAAATTAGTAACAGCAGATACAGACACGGTCACTGTGCGCTACAAAAATAGGGCATCTGCGCAGTACCTACTAACCCTCCTTAAAAGCTATGAAACTGATCTTAATGTAGCCAGGGTCACTGTGCACATTGGTCTGTCGGACGCGATAAAACATAACGAAATGGCACAAAAAGAGCTAAGTCTACTCACATTTAACTTCCAGTTCCGGTTCTCAAATGCAAAGATATACTTTTCAGCTATTATACCTCCAGTTCGCTCACATTATCGGAAATTTGTTGAGATTAACAAAAAAAAAATGAAAAAGCATTGCATCAGACTGCACCATACATTTATAGAACACTCCTCGTTCCTTGCCACATCTGGGAGCTCCTAAGAAGCATCTTTATAGCGGCGACATTTCCTTATCCGATCAAGGAACCAGTATGTTAGCGACAAACATCAAACATCCAGAAAACACCCTCAGAGGCACAACCAGCGCATCAGCATCCAAGTATCCTTCTAAACGACACACGAGTGCAACCAGCTACTCCTCTAATGCGAATTACGACCTTGAGTTTCCATCAATACCCACAACTTCAAACACCAGCCAGACAACACTGTCACACAATCAGGAGTATCAAGACATACCCCTTGTTAGAACTACAGATGTGCAGGAAACAGCCAATAATATCAGCCTTCAGCAACATTCTACGACCGTCAAAGGTCTGTAAGCGACTCAATTCAAACAACTCAGGGTCCATCTACTGAAATCTCTCCACGTCCGCTGTCGTACCCGACACCAATGAGAGATCACCCATCATCGCTGTCATCACATGTTTTCCCATATCAACCCGCACACCCAACCTTTCATAACTTTCTACATCAGCAAAGCCTCTTGAACTGCGCACCTTACACTTGGAGGTCCTAATAGTCCGGACTATCCCATTCATACAACAACAATACCTCAACATCCAGCTCACACCTACTACCAAATGAATCATCTATCACGGCCAAATCCATCTCGCTTTTATTTTCAACAATCCTCTCCTCAACATTATCAGTGACTGTTCACTTCACAAATCGACGTCTCTGTAGGACCAGTAACTGTCGGATAATGCTTATCCATTTGTTCTCAGTGTCTGTCTACCTGTTTGTCTGTCTGTCCGTCTATTCTCTTGGTGCAGCTTAACTTTGTTGTTAACATTCACAGTGTGGATGGATGCGCTTGTTTTGTGACAGTTTTCTTACAATCTTTACATAGTTCAGTTATCTGAACTGTTTTGAATTAGTTGTAGTAAGTTGTGCATTTATTTACTACTACTATTAATTTCACTTCTTTGGCAACTTTGCGATGTTTAATTAGTTATTTACTTTCTAAACAATAACATTCCAATGTGTTCGGAACAGACTGTATTTGAAGATTATAAACCTCACTTTTTGCAAAGATCAACATACATTAAACCGTGTCCACGAACTTTAGAGAAATCTACTGTAGTGTATATTTTATAATTTGTTTACAATTTTTATTAACCCTTGTGGTACTAATTTTTATTGCTTCTTACTACCATTCGTCTTGGTGCCAATTCCTCTCATTCCTACTTCCCCCATTCACTCTTTCCTACTGACTATTATCATGTCCGAGTGCAAAAACTGAAATCAAAATATAGGCAATATCACTAATCCATGGCTTAAACTAACAGGGCTTAAAATTGGTCATTTAAACATTTACCACCTGCTAGGTAAGCTTTCTGAAGTCTCCACCTCTGTCCAACAAAACTTCCGCATATTCGGTTTTTCTGAAACCCGTCTCAATGACAAAATTACAGATGAAGAAATTAGCATTCATGGATTCACGACCATCCGGAGGGATCCTAACAGACAACTTGAAACAGGGCTAGTCATATACATCTCAACATCTCTTCAGTACAGACGCCGTCATGATTTTGAACATACAGGCATTGAATGTATATTCATTCATTCATAACCCTCCACTCCCAAAGGAGCATAGGCCTTCAACAAACACATGCCAAATCCTCTTGTCACGTGCCATCATCTCAAGTTCTTTCGGGTTTCAGAACAAGGACTGCCTTGTAATGCTATCAACAGGTTTCCTCAGTGTGTCCTATCCATCGCCATCGTTGTCTTCTCATCTCTTGTTCCACTGGCACATGTCTAGTTCTTGTCATCAGTTCCACGTTGGTAACCCTATCATACCATTTTAATCCCTCTATTCTACGCAAGCACCCATTTATGACAGTCTGTAGCTTTTTGATTGTTGTCTTTGTAGAGCCATACAATAAGACTGACTTCACATTTGAGTTGAAGATTCTTATTTTCGTGTTGGATTCGATTTCTCTTGATCTCCATATATTTCCCAATGCAATGAAAGCTCCTCTTGCTTTTTGTATTCTTAGTTTGATAACACTGTCTGTCCCTCCAACTTTGTCTATATTGCTGCCAAGATATGTGTACGATTCTACATCTTGTATTGGTGTTTCTTCACGTTCAACCCTGTTATCATTACGTGCATTTATTCTCATTATCTTTGTCTTTTCCCTGTGTATTTTTAGACCCATTTGCGGTTACCTCTCATCGAGTGTTTTCAATTTGTCCTGCATCTGATTACGGTTATGGGACAGAACAGCCAAGTCATCAGCAAAATCCAGATCATCCAACTGCTTAGTCAGAGTTCACTGGATTTCATTTCTGTTGTGTGTTGTCGATGATCGCATAACCCAGTCTATTGCTAGTAAGAAAAGATATGGAGACAAGAGGCATTCCTGTCGCACTCCTGTTCTTATCCCAAACGGTTCTGTAAGCTGTCCTTCGTGAAGAACTCTTCATGTCATGTCTTCATATGTTTTCTTTATTAAATTAATGATCTTCAGGGGAACTCCATAATGCCTCCTCAATTTCCAAAGTGATTCATGCCTTTTCGTAGTCCACAAATCCGACGTATGGTGGTGAATCCCATTCCAGACTTTGTTCAACTATTATTCTCAAAGTGGCTATCTGGTCTGTACAGGATCTGTTTTGTCGAAAACCTGCTTGTTCATCTCTCAGTTTCTTGTCTATGGACTCTTGAATTGAATGTATATGGCTTGAAATAAAACTCCCCAACCTGACCCCTGTTTTAATTGGTTACATGTACCGGAACCCTAGCTCTTCTGCTGTATGGTTTGACACATTCTCGTGAATGATGGACAAGTTTGGGCTTCTTCGAAGGAAATTATTCTACTGGGGGATTTCAATATTGACCTTCACATACCGAACAACACGTGGAATAATATCACAATCTCATACAATCTCACACAGTTAGTCACCCAACCCACGAGAGTAACAGACTCATCATCTACACTAATTGATCACATCTATACGACCTGCCCAGAAAACATTATAGAATGCACAGTCACACAGACAGTAATAAGTGACCACTATCCTATTTGCTATACCTGGACGAGAAAAGGGTTCAAAGCACCTAAAACAAAACACATTACAGTCCACTACAGAAATTTCAAAAACTTTAACCTTCAGTTGTTCCTACAAGACCTACAAATATCCCCTCTCTCATACGTATACCAACTTCCGCATCCAGAAGAAGCCATAACATACTGGACACAAACTTTCTACAACGTATTCGACAAACATGTTCCTATAAAGCAGGTCCGTGTCAAAAACATCAGAAAGACCCCCTGAATAACAAAAGAAATATTATCAGCAATGAGAGAGCGGGACGTGGCTCATAAGCTCAAAGATTTCAGCAGGTATCGGATACTTAGAAACAAAGTACAGTACCTCATTCGTCAGGAAAAGAAACTACATTTCAGAAAGATGATTCAAGACAAAGCAAGCAGCAAAGATGTCTGGGCAGCCATTAGAACACTAACACACAAATCAAAGTCACTAAACTATTTACCAAAAAGCTGCTTACTCAGGGCAACTCATTTTAGTAACCACTTCAAAACAGAAATTACCCATCTCAAGTCGACTCTAAAGCCTATGGACTGCGTTGTTAGTAAATTAACAGACTTATGCAACACCGCACACACCATAACAGATCTAAGAGATATTCCTTTTCTAACAGTACACGAAGTTCTCAAATATATCTTGGCATTAAAAAACAACAACTAATCAGGACTTGATGGGATCAGCAAAAAGATTTTACGTTACGCTGCACCCATCATTTGCGACTCTTTAACCTATGTGTACAACCAATTTATTGCACACAATTTCTTCCCTACAGCATTTAAAACTGCCAAAGTGTATCCTCTCTATAAATCTGGCTCACATAGCGATCCCAACAGTTACAGACCAATATCCATTCTATCATCTATATCAAAACGACTAGAGAAACACATTTGCAACACCACACTTCAATACTTAACAACAAACAAACTGCTCATTGAGAGCCAGTCAGGCTTTAGACCCAAACATTCCTGTCACACAGCTCTCACCAAAATGGCAGACAACTGGCTGTCGAACGTAAATGATGGAAAATTAGGTGGTGCTGTATTTGTTGACTTTAAAAAAGCATTTGACATGATTGACTGCACTATCTTGGTTCAAAAGTTAGAAACCCTCAGAATAGGCCCTAATCCACTAAACATCATCAAATCATTCCTGGCAGATCGACAACAGTTAGTGCTCCACAACAACTCGACATCAGATTTCTCAAAGATAGATACAGGAGTACCGCAGGGTTCTATTCTTGGATCCCTACTCTTCGCACTGTTTTATTGCAACGACCTGCCACTACATCTAAAATATTCAACATGTGACTTCTTTGCAGATGATTGTACTATCTACACTAGTGACAATGACTGCGTGGCACTTGAAATGACTTTTCAAAGCGATGTAGACAATCTACAAAAATGGATTAAAATGAACCGTATTCCAGTAAACACAGCAAAAATAAAATCTGTGTTGATTACCACCAGACATAAACTCCTAAACATCACCAAAAG
>JAMPIV010004411.1:97500-162500 GCA_024509875.1 Oreohelix idahoensis | reverse complement strand
GTTTCTCTTTATTTTAGTTCTCTTTGCCATTCTTTCTTATTTAGGTCTTTGCTTTCCAACGCACTGCTATCACTCTTTCGTTCGTTCTTGCTTTTTTATTTTGTGTGTCTTTCATTCTTTCTCTCAAGAACTTTGACTCTAAATTTCCAAGAAATCTAAGCGTTAATTTTTTTTTAAAAACCAGTCTGCCTCCTCTAAATGGGAGATTGCACTTCTATGTCTAATGTTGGTTTTGTTTTGGATTTATTTGTGCTTTATGTTCCACAGACCTACTATAATAAAGCTCAGTTTACAACTTTGGGAAGTAGCTATTCACATTTCACGTCTTCCGGTAAGGAAACAACGAGAGATAGCAAATAAGATATAACTTTGTATACTTACACACAGACACAGTGAAAGAGAGAGAGAAGGTAAGAAAGAGAGGGAGTGGGAAAGATAAAATGAAAGAGACTTAAAAAAGATAATGAATCAGGGGCGGACTGAACGTTGAGCATTTCGGGATCTGTCCGAGGACTCATAGCAGTAGATGGATTCAGGCTCCCCTAACCTCTCCACGTAGAATCGTTAATCAAGGAACAATGACCCATTTTGTATTGGCGCCCCGATCATTGTCAGTCCGCCCATGAAATGAATGAATGAGCCGATCATAAACGAATCCTTGCCCCGGATTCGGAACCCAGAGATATAATGGTCCTGAACACCGCTATTGGTCCATAAATTGAAGAGATGACCGGTTATTGCAGCTATAACCAGACCCGGTTAGCAAGGAAGACTGAGGTTTTATTAGTATTCGGTGACGGTAATCTAGAAAGTAACCCGCTTTAAATATCACTGGAATCGATTACAGCTTTTTTCCACGATGTTATGTCTTACTTCCAATGGGTTTAAACAATCTTCCTGTTCTTTTTTTTTTCCACAATACAAGCAAGTATGTTATTTATTTTAGCTTCACATAAATGGTCGTCAGTTGTCTTCCATCTTTTTGTATTTTCCAATAATAAAAACTCGTTCTTTGTGTGTTATTTACCCTAGATCAGCGGTAGGCAACCATGGAACTATGGTGATCTACTTTAGAACTCTCTAAAGGACTGAGCGTCTCTAAAGATTTACGCTGATACAATCATGTCTGTTTACGGTTTCAGAGTATCTCTAATATTGACTAAGTCTAGTCTATATGTAAACTTTAATCTTTGCCGCACGATCTGCTTCATGCAATCCCATCATCAGAGCTGTGGAAATTTAAAACTAAATATTTAACCGATTGTTAACTTCACTTTAAGAACAAAATTGATTTTTATTTAAAACTATATAGTAACTTCACTTTAAGAAAAAACAAATCGCTTATTATTCAAAACTAAATTTTTAACTGATTGTTAACTTTACTTTACAAAAAAAAAAAAAATCTTTCTTTTATTTAAATCAAAATATTTAACCGATTTTTAACTTCACTTAAAGAAAAAAAAAACGCTTTTTATTTAAAACTATGATGATAGGAAACTCTTTACAGAGCGATACAACAGGAAGCAATCTGATCATCAGAAGAGGTCCCCCCGTCCGACAAGTGTTTCGGCCCTATATACTCCTTTACACTCTAAGGGGGGCGGGCCCACTTGGGTCATGACTCCCAAGCGTCTCAGCTTCCTGTTGTCTTGCATCGAAAATGAACCCATTTCACTTATGGTAGCCACTTTAAATTCCACAACTCCGCCAGCCGTGGAGGCAATTGTGAAAGTAACAAAGAGAAGACAAATTATTCCGTTCGTTCCGTCGCACACACTGAGACACCAGCGCGAAGTCAACGAGTCGCCACTGCGCGTTCCCCACTGGACTTTTGATACTGACACCCCTTATAGTATACACCGCTTGTCGCCCCTGAGTCGCAGCCCGTTCACTAGTCCACCACAAACCTCAGCGTATTGTGGACTTAGAAAAATTCCTGGTGTTTTCTGTACCGCAGCGTTTATTGTTACGATCTCCATTCCCCATTGCGGTTGTTCCACAGCCAGCCTGATGCTTTTTCGGCAGTTTCACTAAGCCTCTTCAGGGCCCTTGTTCTCGACTGTCCCCTCAGCCCCAACAGTTTCAATAGATCATACACTGATGCAGCCACAAGCCCTCTTGCACCCACTTCAACAGCCATGACCCTTGCAGTGAACCCATCGTGTCTCAGATCCGCGGCCAGATCACTATACTTGGCCGCTTTGAACGAATGTTGCTCATCTAATCTGGATTCAAATGGCACGGTCAGTTCAATCAGTATGACCTGAAGCGTTGCTGCAGAATGAAGCACTATATCCGGCCGTCTCCGCGATTTTCGGATACTCTCTGGATATGCCCCTCGTCCAGGTAGGTCTACCGCCATCTCCCAATCATTTGCACAATCAAGAAGAGATGGTAAACTGCTGCCAGGTTTATTCGGTTTGGGGTGTGCTGACTTTCCTGCCCTCAGAAAGTATGTGTTTGCGGTGTCTGGCCGGACTTTGCTATTCGCCTTCATTCTTGCCAGATCTATTGTCGCAGCAAGCTCATTTAGCACTTTGTTATGGCGCCAAGTGTATCGCCCTTGCCCTAATGACACCTTACACGCTGAGAGCACGTGTTCAAGTGTCTGCCTCCCCTGGCACAGGGGGCACTGCTCATCATCCGACTTTCCCCATTTCACAAGGTTGGTGGCCGATGGCAGCAGGTCATACAGTGATCTGACAACGAAGCTGAGCCTAAGAGGTGCCATATGCCATATATCATTCCATGTCAAGGACCTCTGCAGGGCTCCTTCCCATGTAGTCCATTGGCCTTGTTGGACCTGCTGCACTGCTTTTAGCAACCTCTTATCATTCTCAGCTTCTCGTATCTCCTGAACTACCATGTCTCTGCGCTCCCTGCTTGATGCCTTGGACCACCAGCGGATGTCTCCATGACCAAATCCCCGTCTATTCGTTTGTGTGTATCCGATTACCTCCCTCAGTTTGAGTGACTCTTGGGCAGCATCAACAGCTTCTTCCACTTTCCACTTCCTTCCCGTTTTCAGTGTGGGCTGAATGGACTTAACCACGTCATCAGCTGACTCGCGTAGCATCATTGCAAGCCTTGCCTTTCCAACTTTGTACTCTTCAACAACTGACTTGAAAGGAAGCAGAAGTTTTGACTTTTTGCAGTACAGTGCTGCATCTGACAGACCTGGTGGTACTCCTAGCCATTTTCTCATGAACTTGTTGACCTTCTGCTCTATGGCTTCCACTGTACTTGTGCTTATTTCATATATAAGCAGTGGCCACAGCAACTTTGGTATCAACATGAACTGGAGGCACCACAGTTTGAACTTCCCCAGGAGTCTGCTTTGGTCTATGATTTGTAGCCCTCTGTCTGCCATTTCTATTGTCTGTTGCACTGCCTTTGAGTCTTTTAATGAGGCATCGTACACCCTGCCAAGACTTTTAACAGGTTCCTCAATGACAGTAGGGATTCTTTGGTTGGAAACCGTGAATATGACCTCTGCTATCTTCCCTTTCCTGACTGATAGGCTTCTCGACTTCTTGGGTTTGAAGCTCATTCTGCACCAGCTGACTAGTTTATCCAGGCGTGCTAACATCCTCCGGGCCTGATGTTCATCAGATGTCAGAATTGTTGTGTCATCCATGAATGCTTTGAGCAGTGGCATGAGACACATTCCACCGAGCTTTGGACCTATAGCCATTCCTTCAGCCGCATTGAGGATTACCTGCATAGCCATCACGAATAGTATCGGAGAGATGGTACATCCCATCGCAATTCCAACTTCAAGGCCAATCCACTTCGTTGTGTACTCTCTGGTTGAAAATCTGACAGTAAACCCTGCGAAATACAGCTTCAGCATTGCTGCAATCTCTTGTGGAACATGATACATTAACTTCACGACTGTTAACTTCACTTCAAAGTAAAACAATTACCATATACTGTTCATGAATAAAGTATATTTGAGTAAGTTAGCTTACGGGTTTCACTAGGAATGCTGGGACAGTACCTTAAAATCTAAGGACACTGCTCTGTTAAAAACCGGTGGGCGAGGGTTAGTCTGAAATTAACCTAGGTTAAAAATTATTTATCCGTCTCCGTCACATAAAGATCTACCAAAAGATGCATTAGGCTCTATTGGTAGATCAAGAATGACCGGTTGCCTACCCTTGCCCTAGGGCAGTGATTCCCAGCGTTTTTAGATAGCGGCCTTCTTAACACCAATGTTAGACCTATGCGGCCCCAAGAAGGATAGAATTTAGGGAATTATTTAGACATCAGATCTCAGTTATTAAAAGTCAGCTCATCCACAAATGTGACTTACTAATTTTTTTTTTTTTTTTTTTTTGTACAATCGTGCACAAACAGGTCCATTTCAGACACTCATGAGAAACATGTTATTTTTCTGAGCCTAGTTTTCTATCTCTCAAATAACCACATCTATCTCTCAAATAACTACATCTATCTCTCAAATAACCACATCTATCTCTCAAATAACCACATCTATCTCTCAAATAACCACATCTATCTCTCAAATAACCACATCTATCTCTCAAAAAACCACATCTATCTCTCAAATAACCACATCTATCTCTCAAATAACCACATCTATCTCTCAAATAACCACATCTATCTCTCAAATAACGACATCTATCTCTCAAATAACCACATCTATATCTCGAATAACCGCATCTATCTCTCAAATAACCACAGCTATCTCTCAAATAACCACATCTATCTCTCAAATAACCACATCTATCTCTCAAATAACCACATCTATCTCTCAAATAACGACATCTATCTCTCAAATAACCACATCTATATCTCGAATAACCGCATCTATCTCTCAAATAACCACATCTATCTCTCAAATAACCACATCTATCTCTCAAATAACCACATCTATCTCTCAAATAACCACATCTATCTCTCAAATAACCACATCTATCTCTCAAATAACCACATCTATCTCTCAAATAACCACATCTATCTCTCAAATAACCACATCTATCTCTGAAATAACCACATCTATCTCTCAAATAACCGCATCTATCTCTTAAATAACCACATCTATCTCTCAAATAACCACATCTATCTCTCAAATAACCGCATCTATCTCTCAAATAACCGCATCTATCTCTCAAATAACCACATCTATCTCTCAAATAACCACATCTATCTCTCAAATAACCGCATCTATCTCTCAAATAACCACATCTATCTCTCAAATAACCACATCTATCTCTCAAATAACCACATCTATCTCTCAAATAACCACATCTATCTCTCAAATAACCAATCCATCTCTCAAATAACCGCATCTATCTCTGAAATAACCACATCTATCTCTCAAATAACCACATCTATCTCTTAAATAACCACATCTATCTCTCAAATAACCACATCTATCTCTCAAATAACCACATCTATCTCTCAAATAACCACATTTATCTCTCAAATAACCACATTTATCTCTCAAATAACCACATTTATCTCTCAAATAACCACATCTATCTCTCTTATCAAGCTGGAAGTCCATCTCAGACTTCTCACGTCATCAGACGTCTCTCGTCATCAGACGTCTCCCGTCATCAGACAGTTTCTCCGTCAACTGGGTCGGAAAAGGCTACACTGCCACCATGCTCCTCTCGTGGATCCGACAGTTTTGGAGTACCTGTTCCACTGCTTGTTTGTCCTCCTCCACCTGAGCACATACCTGTCTGTCCGATTTTCAATTTGTTGTACAAATTGTGTGTGAATCTACAACGGCCAGTTCTTAGTCTGAAAATTATCTCTTGATCTCATTATGGTAATGTATAGTATAGTTCTGCAGAATCAGAGTCTGGGTGTTCCTTACACCATTTTTCCCTATAGTTATTTCTGATTATTGCTTTTATCTCTTCATATGTAGCCCTGTCTTCTGTTTGGATTTTCCTTCTTCCTTCTTTGGTAAGTTTATCTGCCTTCTCATTTCAGTATTTATCCTGCTGTGGGAAAGGATGCACTCTACTTTTACTGTTTTTGAATTTGTAGCTGACTTCCATTAGTGCTTCTGCCATGCTGTTTAATTCGCTGTTGTTGTTGTTCCTGAATGTAGTAATGACTGATATAGAGTATGTGAGGAGCAATTTCTGGTCTCTGGCTTCAATATCAGTGGAAGTAAATTATTTATTTTACCATATATATCTGCACATATGAAATTAAATAAACAGATTAATAAACTTTTTATAACGAAAACTTTATTCGATAATTTTTATCGGAGACTGTATTCCTTAATATTATAAATTTTTCAAATAACCTAGTAAGGACTTGAATTCTGTTTCTTGTGAACCAAAAATCTTATTCCTGGTACAGTTTTTGACAGAGATACCCACTTATTATATTCAGAACGGTTTTTGTTTGTGGTTTTAAATTTTATTGTGAACCGGACTCGCAATTTTCTCTCCAGTCCACAACGTTTTTTTTTGTCACTAACACAAGTACATTTGGAATATTTCAGTAAGATAATATAGTTATTTATACAATTTTCACTCTACGCCATTGACAGGCTTCTCGTACCTTCTGCGGGTATGAGTTTCACAGGTTGGGAACCGCTGACTGAAACTGTTTATTGATACATCGTTCTATTTTTCTCATCGTTAGCGTACGCACACGTGATAATGTCGTGACGTCAATGTCAACACAGTTATAATAAAAGGTTCAATAAACCATTTATGGTTTTCCCTTGAGATATACTTGTGTGAGCCAACAAATCTTCGCTGAAACCAACATCATGCTTTATTTAGTAATCTGATATTCAGGATCAGGATTAAAACAAAACAAAGGCGATAATCGTAACTTTTTCTTTAACGATGGGAACAGAGTATACAACTCTGTATTTGTATCATAGTTAAGGTTTTGTGTATAGTGGTGAATCAAGAAACTGGCACAAATGTTGGAAATCGTAACACACATTGCCAGTTGTCGTTCTTTCACTTGTAAGGTAATCTGATTAAAGAAATACTTGTTAACTTTTGGAAGTTCCGGGCCCTTTTACAGCATCTCAGAAAGCCTCGCACCCCTTTACGGCATCTTAAGAAGCTTCGCGCCACTTTACGGCATCTTAAGGAGACTCACACCCTTTTACAGCATCTTAAGAAGCCTCGCACTCCTTCAACGCCCGAAGGAGCATAGGCCTTCAACAAAATTTTGCCAATTCTTCCTGTCCGTGCCATCAGCTCAGTTTTTCCACGACGTCTTCTGTGTTATGTTAAAGTACATTCTTAACTTGAAATTGATGTGGTCTCATTAACAGCAGAAGCGTGACTGACTGACTGATCATGAGAGTAGAATCCACGAAAAACAACACGACCCTTGAAGAACGTTGACTACTACGCATGCTCTCATATCAACATCCAAAGTAGTTGTTTCCGTTTCTTAACAAATGTATGATCCGAAGGTACTATTTACACGCAAACAATCTGCATAAAAACACTACACCCTACTTGGCTGTGTTCATGTCTCTTCTCCATTTGTTCTTTCGTCTTACACTACCTATCTTAACCTGGTGACTCCACAGCAAGGACTGCCTTGTAACGCTATTAACAGATGTTCTCGCTATGTATCCTCCATTGTCTTATTTTATTACACGCTTGGTAGATAACGGTATTATTATTCTATGTTTCATTATTGGGCCCCCCCCCCCCCCCCCGGCAACACGCGAGAAGAAAACAGTGGCAGTGGATATAATACACTTTAATAAAACTTGTTGATAGCATTACAAGGTAGTCTTTGTATGGACTCCTCCGTGTAAGAGATGTGGAGGTGGATTAGAAATACATGGAGAAGGGAATATGACGCAGAAATGAAAGAGATGAGAAAGACGATGGAAGACCTTGAACTCATAGCACGAGACAGGAGGACTTGACATGAGTTGTTGAAACCCTCTGGTCCTTAGAGAGCTAATGGTAAGGATAATAATATTTTATATTCTGCAGCACAAGCAATTTACAACTGCAGATGACAGCAGAATCCTTGTAAATCTGTGAAAGAGTATAACATTTATTTTTACGAAACGAAAGATACAATACAAAATATTGCCACATTAAAATGAATATAACAATTTAACGACAAGTAAACAACGCTTCGCGACAGGAGTGGATCAAAAAGAAGTTAACTGGACAAGGTAAAACAAAACGAACGAACTTAATTTTCAAAGGGTTGAGAATTGGTCACACAGGCCCGTCTAACATTCTGTCCTTCCTTTCGCTCATCTTTCATACTATATTCATTTATTCTCATATGCATGTTACATATCAATTTCAAGAAATTCAACGTAAAGTAAAATAATAATATAGCACACTCATATTAACATTAATTACTTATAAGCATGACATAACATATGTTGAAAAGTACAAACATCGTCATTAGAACCTACAGTTGATGTTATAAGAAAAGGTAATCCTATTAGGGGGGCATGTAATCAGAATTCAGATAGTATTCAAAAAGTCTACGATTGTATGAATAGGGACTGAAGTTGTTTCTTAGGTAATGTGGAAGACAATTCCAAAGATGAGCAGCAGAGTACGCTAAGCTTTTCTTGAATAAGTCAAGCCTAGGCTTGAGCACTTGAAATCTGTTAAAGCGTAGACTGCGTCTTTCATTGTACTTGAACATTGACCACAGATATGCTTGAACATTGTGTGACAGGATTTTGTGAACAAATTTAGGTTTGTTAAACAGAAGGCGCTTTCTTAAGACAATAACAAGACAATCGTACAATGCCTGGAACACAACATGCAAGCAAATAAAAGAAGTGACAATTCTATCCATGACGGGGGAAACAAATTCAAATTAAAACAAAACAGATGTTAACAGTTTTAAAAATCGATGAGTAGAGAAAGTTACAATAAAAACGAAAAGAACATTGGAATGAAATTGTTGAGAACTGAGAAGGCTTTGAAAAGGTAATCCGAAACATTGGACATCGAATACAGCTGAAGTCTTCACCTGCATTTTCAGACGCACGCCGTTTTCAACCCAAACAAGATTCATTTCCTTCTTCAGTTACCATGTCAGTTCGCGTTGGTCTTCATATCTCTCCGTAACTTTTTGTCCCACGTGTTATCAGTTCAGTTGACTTTTTTCAATACCACGATGTCAAACGGTTAATGTCTCATTGCTGGATTAAGCAAAATAAGCACGTGCTTATGGTACCACATAATTTTTGTTTTCCACTAGCTATCATGCCTTTAACTCTTAATTAATCTGCCCTAATCTGCCGTGTTTGACTTTAATCTGAATTGTTAAAAATCAGTTTTCTTTGTACGGTGAGTGACTTAAGTTTGAAGGTGCCAGACATAGACCTAGAGTTCAGTATATTTGACAGGTCAGGCTAGCTTATAATCTCTCTCATTGCTGCTTGACAGGACAGTAGATACACACCAGTACGTTCCTGAAGATGCTTGGCTTCTGTAGTCTATGGATGCCTTCCATTCATGTCGTAGCCATTCATTTTGAACCTCTCAAACCTGTTTCATGTAGGATCAGACACCCACCAAGGATATCCCAAGGCAGTCGCTGCCTCTATCTCCATTCTCAGACTGGAGGTTGTTATCATGTAAGATCGCTTTATTTATGTATGACCTTGCCCTTGACTCTAGCCGAGAAGCCTCACCCTGATTTCTCACCACGGAATACAGACCCATCAGTGTACATAACAGCATAAATCCTCGGGCACGATCATTTATCCGACGATGTCGAGCTCTGCTTTCCATCTGCTACCCCAAGCTCTGAGCTCTCTGCCAAGGCTGATGATGACGTGCTGGTAGTTTGTCCAGCTCTCACCTGACTTATTCCACGCTTTTCCCTTGGATATATGTTCATCTGTTGTCACTTGCGTAATAGTCTTTATTCTTGTCACCTTGATGCCAGCTATGTTCCGATTCAGGGTGTGTCTTCTGCCTGTGGTTATCCACATATATTTACATTAGAAAATATATATTTTAAGGAAAGCGAAAGCAAGGACGGCCAAAGCCACCTGGTGAAGGACTGTCAAAGCAGAGATGCATAACTGTCGACCAAGCAAAGTGGAGACAGTTTGTTGCCGCCCTACAAGACGCCACTGGGCGTGATGGTCACTGATTGCTTTGTCAGTCAGTGGCCAAGGACCAAAGATAGAAGAAGAAGTCTATATAGAATTGTTATGAATTGTTATTTAGTTTTCTCTTACTCGAACCTGAATTGTTATTAATTTTTACGTATTTTATTTATTCACCAGGTTCGATCAAAGAGGTATCTTCCGAATTCAGCCCTCTTCAGAACCTTAAACCTTGCAAAAGAACTGGAGGAAGAACCATCTTTCAACAAAAACCTTCTAAGCAGCGAGCCCACCCCAACCGCTATAAATGGCTTTGAGCCTTCTTCCGCATCTTCAGATTTTGCAGACGTCGATGAAAGCCTCCCTGAGGTCAGCGTTATGCCTCCAAGTCTTTGGTATCCGTCATTAAAATACAGGAACGCAGACATCTCAGGTTACTCCTATGCTCGCCCATATGACGTCGTCGAGAAGGGAAAAAGGTTCTTTGATTCCCTGGGCGGTTCAGAAGTACATAGCTTTAAAAGAAGCACAGATGGCCATCTTCGTGGAACACTGGAAAGGTTTAACAACCATCTCAATGATCTATTGTTGAATAAAAATCTCAGAAATTTTTATGAATACACCCTAAGAACCAATGGTCGTGCTAGACGAGCTGCAAACATATTGCACGTTATGAACAGCGCATTCGACGATCCACATTGGAAACCCACCATGCATGAACGATCCTTAGACTCCCTTGGTGGGTTTCAAGTGCACGGGTGGAAGCGAGATAACAAAAAGAGAGCTCTAGATTCATTAGGTGGCTTTCAGGTTCATGGATGGAAAAGAGCTTTAGATTCCCTCGGTGGTTTTCAAGTGCATGGGTGGAAAAGAGCCCTTGACTCCCTCGGTGGCTCTCAGGTTCATGGTTGGAAGAGAGCTCTTGATTCCCTTGGTGGCTTTCAGGTTCATGGGTGGAAGAAAAAGTCACTAGATTCTTTAGGTGGGTTTCAGGTTCATGGGTGGAAGAAAAGATCTGTAGATTCTGTAAACGCATCTCCAAACGTTACTGACATGAAAAGTAAGGAAGATTTAAGATTAGATCAACCTGAGTATGCTTTAAGTAATCTAAACGAAAACGTAGAAATTGGAAACTCTGATAAAAATGGCGTTAGAGCAGGATATTCCACTGAGGCAGCAAAAACTCGTGGTTTTAATGATAGTACTGATGATAACCATGCATTCAAGAAAAGAGCCTTGGATTCTTTGGGTAGTTTTCAAGTTCATGGCTGGAAGAGAGATGAAGATAAGAGAGCTTTGGACTCGTTAGGTGGTTACCAAGTTCACGGATGGAAGAGAGATGATGACAAAAGGGCTTTAGATTCATTAGGTAGTTATCAAGTTCACGGATGGAAGAGAGATGATGACAAAAGGGCTTTAGATTCATTAGGTGGTTATCAAGTTCACGGATGGAAGAGAGATGATGACAAAAGGGCTTTAGATTCCTTAGGTGGTTATCAAGTTCATGGATGGAAGAGAGATGATGACAAAAGGGCTTTAGATTCCTTAGGTGGCTATCAAGTTCATGGATGGAAGAGAGATGATGACAAAAGGGCTTTAGATTCATTAGGGGGTTATCAAGTTCACGGATGGAAGAGAGATGATGACAAAAGGGCTTTAGATTCCTTAGGTGGTTATCAAGTTCATGGTTGGAAGAGAGATGATGACAAAAGGGCTTTAGATTCATTAGGTGGTTATCAAGTTCACGGATGGAAGAGAGATGATGACAAAAGGGCTTTAGATTCCTTAGGTGGTTATCAAGTTCACGGATGGAAGAGAGATGATGACAAAAGGGCTTTAGATTCCTTAGGTGGTTATCAAGTTCACGGATGGAAGAGAGATGATGACAAAAGGGCTTTAGATTCATTAGGTGGTTATCAAGTTCACGGATGGAAGAGAGATGATGACAAAAGGGCTTTAGATTCCTTAGGTGGTTATCAAGTTCATGGATGGAAGAGAGATGAAAACAAAAGGGCGTTAGATTCCTTAGGTGGTTATCAAGTTCACGGATGGAAACGAGATGACGACAAAAGAGCTTTGGACTCGTTAGGTGGTTATCAAGTTCATGGATGGAAGAGAGATGATGACAAAAGGGCTTTAGATTCCTTAGGTGGTTATCAGGTTCACGGATGGAAGAGAGATGAAGACAAAAGGGCGTTAGATTCCTTAGGTGGTTATCAAGTTCACGGATGGAAACGAGATGACGACAAAAGAGCTTTGGACTCGTTAGGTGGTTATCAAGTTCACGGATGGAAAAGAGACGTGGACAGAACAATTTCACATATCAGCAAAGAAGATCAACGGTAATTAGAACTTACATATCCATGTGAATATGAAAAAAGGCAAATAGAACTACAACAAAAAAAAAGAAACTTACATAAAAGTTGAAGATTGAATCTATTATGATCAAAGGAAACATATGGACAAAAATTATAATGGTACAACTAAAACAGATACATTATCAGCAGATTCGTCAAATTGAACAAGCAGGCAACATTTATGGAAAAAACGTTTTTCCCAGGAAAAAAACAAAACACGAAAGGGACATAAAATTATTTGTAAACGGAAAGAACCGTTTAATTTGTTTTTGGTTCCTCGCAGTGGATGAGTTAACGTCCTTTGGTGCTCGAAAGCACGGCACCTTTAACAGTAATGTTTTTTAATGTTATAATTTTAACAAGAAGGTTTTGTTATAATATAACAACCATTCGTTTTCCAAAATTTGAAGAACTTCTTAGATGTTTAGGATTGATCTTATTTCGGTTAGATCCATCAACAGAACTATCCTACAGACCAACAAGTCATTTACATTTCCAAAGAAGTCATGCACAAAACGATAAAAAAAAAGACACAGTTGTATTCTTACGCCGTTAAGACTAATGCGTATTAAAAAATAGATCCTGTAGTGAGTCACATACAACAGTGACTTACCAAATCCACTAATTAACGGTCACAATGGTGTCTATAATGCGATATTTTATTTCACATTCTTTTAAACTGAGGAGTTGAGATAAAACTTGCCCTATTATTATTTTATGGCGAGGTAAATGAGAGACTTTAAATTGATTACTTCGTTCTATACACTTCAGCTACAAAGGTGCATAGATTTTTAGCAAATTCATGCCAAGATATCATTACCGGTGCCGTTATTTGGATTTTATATTGCCTACAGAGGATCGTTTTTGAAAGATTTTTAATTTTAACATTTGTGGTGTGTTTTTCATTCTTTTTTGTTTGTTTGATGCCTTCTAGAGGAGTCTAATAAATTATTTTACTGATAAAATTAAAAATGAGATCAATTTTCAGCTTGTACTGCGTCACTTATTTTTAATAACATAGGTTGAAAAGAAATACGCTTTTGGATTGGTCTGTTTGGATTTGCGTTGTTTGATTCTTGTTTCGTATGGTCTTCTGACCTTCTACAACTCACTACAAAGTTTTATGTTAAAAAGAGCAAGTAACTCGCCAAAACACATGGAAATAATTATATTGCACTTTTTCTGGGGAATGTTCTGATGACGTCAATAATTCTCATGTGGCTATTTCATTCCCTTCTATTTCATATCAACTTTATTGGATCTTTATAGTCAAATTTATCATGACGTATGGTCAATGATCAATGTACAATGACAAAACATTTGAAAGGCCTGTATGCTTCATTAGTGAGTATTCAATGTAGCTTTCATGGTGCATTGTGCTACTTTTGTGTATTTTCCCGAAAACGTGGCGGGATCTTTTCATAGTTCGTTACATGACGTATCACTTAGACAATTAGTGATATAGGAGTGATGTGGCTTTTCATTGAACTTCACATTCCTGTGAAATATAGGTCTTCATCTCATTCATTTACAACCTTCCTATTTTGTGTTCATGTTCTGTCCATGTCTTCTTTATTCCTTCACATTCTTCCCCAGTTCCCTTCTCCGTGTGATTCTTTTTAGTCTTCTCTATTTCTTTAACTTTGGTGATGTCAGAGTGAGGACTTGCATGTAACGCTATAAGTAAGTTTCTTCATTGTGTGTCTTATTCAACGCCAGCATCTTGACCTCACATCTGGTTCCACTGATGCTTGTTTGGTTCTATTCATCAGTTTTACATTGGTCATTTCTCACACTCACTCAATCCTTCACTTCTGCTCAACATCCATTTCAGAAGGTCTCTAACTTCTTCTGTGTCGACCATGTCGCTTTCCAAGTTGTATAGGTAACTAAATAATACACACACTAGAGAATGTTTCTGGCACTCGTGAGAAATAAAGAAGTAGACAACCAGACAACAAAAAAACAACAGAAGTGAGAGGCTTACCGGCGAATCGAACCCAGGACCTTCCGAACGGCACCACCGCCTAGCTTCCTGAAGCGAATCGCATTATCCTCTCTGCCAACTAGACACCACACAAATAGTTCTTTATTTCTAACGAGTGCCTGAAACATGCCATTTATATGTGTATTATTTATTTACTGTTGGCAGGCCTCGGGTTTCGTATTTATTTATCCAAGTTTTTTAGCCACACAACAGAGCGATCTCCAGACTAGAGTTGAGGAGTGTTATTTTTCTTCTTGTACTTGGAGTTATTTTAATTTCCAAATATTTCCCAATTAAAACAAAAAACTCCTCGTACTTGGTTTAATCTTACTTTGATATCGCCATCTCTTCCTGACACTTTACATTGCATATATATATATATGTAAGTCGACATCTTGAAGGGATGTCTGTTCTGTCCACGAACAACCTAGCTATCATTTGCGAAATTGCATCTCATTAACTTCGTTTCCTTCTCTGACGTAATTTGTGACCCATTTCCTGTGAACCTTCTTTGAATATTCTCAGTTTAAAATGTCCTCATTAAAATAGATAAATACAAACTATCTTCTCAGCTTGCAAACAAAAGACAACAATAACAAAACGGTAAATAGACTTAGGGAAATTTTAATCATCATCTCTTGAAATAGTCGCTTATTTATATTTGATATGTCCTTTATCGAAAGTTATCGGTTAGTCGGTAACTTCTACTCTGAAGTAACTCGAGACTTTTCTTGTTGCGACTGACAGCCCTTGTTGTGTGCCATTGCTTAAGCTCAGAAAGACTCCTTCACCCTCATCTTCTGTTACAGTGTATTGAAGGCATAGGATCCCTGGAAAGCTGTAGAGTTATAATAGATGAGTGCATGAATCATGTTTAGCTCTCGATCTGTCTTGCTCTAACATAACGTGAGCAGAAACCAGAGTCCAAAAGTAAACTAGATGCTTCCTTCACGCTACAGCAAAGGTCACTCCAGTTGTCTCGCTCCATTATGTTTCAAAATGGAAGACTTCATTATACGACATACCAAAGGGTATAGTAACCCTATTCTGTACTTGTCTCTCCAGCGACCTCCTGCACGTACACGCGGCTTGCACAAGTTTATCCACTGATCAATCCAAAAGTTGTGCTTGCATAGAATAGAAGGACTGAAATGGTATCATAAAGTCACAAAAGTGGAATTGATGATAAGAATCAGACAAGAACCAGTTGAACAAGAGTTGAGAAGAATACGCTGGCGATGGATAGGGCACACATTGAGGAAACCTGTTGATAGCGTTACAAAGCAGTCCTTGTTCGGGAATCCACAGGGAAAGAGAGGCAGAGGTAGACCAAAAAACACATGGAGAAGAGAGCTGGATACAGAGGTGAAAATGATGAAGAAAACATGGAAAGAACTTGAGCGGATGGCACAGGACAGGAAGACTTGGCATGTGTTTGTTGAAGGCCTATGCTCTTTGGGGAGCTAAAGGGTATTGATTGATTGATTGATTGAATCCAAAAGTTGAAAACCGTGAATACAATTATAGAATTGGTTTTTTTTTCCCAGCCATACCACCTATGTTACAAATTATAAGAACTAAACAAACATTTGAGAAGGGAAAGTTTTGATGGTAAACAACCAAGGCTCATGCCTTAAGAGACCTCCTAGAAGTACACGGGGTTTGCACAACTGTATCCACTGATCAATCCAAAAGTTGAAAACCGTGAATACAATTACAGAATCGTTTTTTTTCCCAGCTTATGTTACAAATTATAAGAACTAAACAAACATTTGAGAAGGGACAGTTTTGATGGTAATCACGCACGGCTCATGCCTTAAGAGACCTCCTAGAAGTACACGGGGTTTGCACAACTGTATCCACTGATCAATCCAAAAGTTGAAAACCGTGAATACAATTACAGAATCGTTTTTTTTCCCAGCTTATGTTACAAATTATAAGAACTAAACAAACATTTGAGAAGGGAAAGTTTTGATGGTAAACAACCAAGGCTCATGCCTTAAGAGACCTCCTAGAAGTACACGGGGTTTGCACAACTGTATCCACTGATCAATCCAAAAGTTGAAAACCGTGAATCTACAGAATTCTTATGTTACAAATTATAAGAACTAAACAAACATTTGAGAAGGGAAAGTTTTGATGTTAAACAATCAAGGATCTTTCTTTTCAGCAAAACAGAGACTAGAAGGATGTTCCAAACACGTGGTTGTGGTTTTCTTATTTTTCAACATGAATATTGTTTGGGTGTTTGTTAATTTGTCTTGCTGGCATAAATAAAGGAAACTATACGCTGCCTCAAATGTCTTGTCATGTCTGTTCTTTATGTAAAAAAAATTGTTATGTGTCGTTTATAATTTTGATGGTCAGAGTAACGCACAGATAAATTGGGGGGAGGGCTGATCTGTTTAGTGATGAACACTAATAACGAAACAGAATATTGACAATGAAGGCTGTACTTAATTATAGTATTGTATTTTAATACATATGAGCGTCCTATTGACAGAGTGGTTAGAGCGCTGGTATCTCACGGCAAAAGTGCCGTGTTCCAATCACGTTACCGACACGCTCCAGTCTACCCAATTGTAAATGGGTACCTGACTCTGCTCTTTGAGTTCGGGAAAGAAAAAGCAGGGAGGAAGGGAATTGGTCACCACACCTTTCGATGCTGGGCCTAGTATATTAAAGTCTCTAACACTTCACTCCCCTCCGGCAGTATCTGCTATGGGACTTCCGTAACACGACTTGTCTGAACTTTTACTTACTTAGTCGTTCCCCTTCTACACTGAAGTGGAGAAGTTTCCCAGAGAGAGCGCCATACTATCCTTTCGGCTGTCTTCCTCCTGGTCTGGTTCAAATCTAGTCCTCTTTCCTTTCAAGATTATCTAAAATTGTCTTCCCAGCGAACTCTGGATCCCATATTTGTTGTAATAGCCACTCTTCTTCATTCTGCAGACATAACCAAACCATCTTAGTTGGGACTGTTCCACTTGGGCTTGCAGAGGTTGAATTTTGAGGCCCTGACGCATCGTTTGGTTGCAGATCATGTCTCTTCTTGTAACTTCTACCACCTTCCCAAGATTCAGTACCTCGTTTCTGAGGTTAGGAAATTAATTTTGTGGGTTGTAATCATTGTCCACGTATAGCAGCGATAAGTCAAGAATGGAACGAACGAAAGAAGGAACTTTATCTTCGAAGGGTTAAGAATTGGGCCCGCAGGCCCGTCTAACATTTTGCCCTTTCACTCTCATTAATCTTGCATAATATATCCTTTTATTCCCACATGTTACTTTAAGCATTAATTTAAAGGCATGCAACATTATAAAGTTAACATAACAGCATTCATTTACAGTATACAATCATAATAAAAAATGAGTAGGTTTTTTTTTAATAAACAATATAGTGACTAAATAAATAAAAATAATAAATATAAAATAAAATAATATTAACAAAACAATAAATAAATAAATTCTGTATACCGACACTCACTTATGCGGTCAAACCGTCTACAATTAATACATTCTCGCTTATGTCCATACGTTCTTGGTGGAAAATGAAAATAATAATAATAATAACACTTTCTTACGCACTTCTGTAGCAGGAAAAGTCTTTCAGCAGTTTAAAAAAAAATTTATATCTGCATATTCTCATGTACATCATCCCATTTAAGCAAACGAAAACATTCACATCTCTAAAGTACAGTGGTATGTGGGTACATTCTCACATACATTAAATTATATAATAATATTATATGGATATTAAAAAAATGATTCCCATTAAAAACGAGCGGAAGAGGAAAAGAAATGTTGACCTATGGATGAGATGTTGACAGGCAAATAATGTTTATATGGGGGTAGATAATCAGTGTTTAGGAAGTGTTTGAAAAGTGCTTTGTTAAATGAATATTGTGTACGTAGGCTTTTTAGGTGGTGTGGAAGGCTGTTCCATAAGTAGGCTCCAGAGTAGGCTAGACTCTTTTTGAACAGGTCGATCCTAGATTTGGGCAGACGTAAATGATGTAATTGTTGTCCCTCTCTTCTACTGGTTTGAAACAATGATCGTAGGTACGGCGGGGCATTGTTAGATAGAATTGCGTGAGTCAGCTTGGCTTTGTTGTAGAGAAAAAAAATTTTTTAGGGACAGTATTTTGGGTTCTTTTCGTGTCCTTGTGTGTGGTATCGTGCGATTATCGGTGATCAGACGTACTGCTCTCTTATGCAGGGAGTGCAGTCTCTTTGATGTGGAAGCAGGGCAACCATCCCATAGTGTAGAGCAGTAATCTAGATGTGTCTGTATATGTGAGGTGTAGAACAATAGTCTAGTGTCTGCGTCTAAGAAGTGTTTTATTTTGGCTAGCTGGTACGTCTTTTGAGCTAAGTGTTTGGTTAAATTCCGTACATGGGAGTTCCACGTTACGTGCTCGTCAATCGTGATCCCTAGAACTTTGTGTTCTGTTACATGTTCAATTTGTATTGATTCCGGGGGTAGCTGTAGCGATCTTTTGGTGCAGTTTAGGAGTTTCTGTATGGTGGTAATCAACATAGATTTCGTATTTGCTGTGTTTAATAGCATACGATTCATATTACTCCATTTTGTTAGATTGTCTACATCGCATTGAAGAGTCATTTCAAGTGCCACGCAGTCATTGTCACTAGTGTAGATTGTACAATCATCTGCAAAGAGGTCACAAGTTGAATATTTTTGATGTAGTGGCAGGTCGTTGACGGACATTGAGAAGAGTAGGGGCCCAAGAATAGAACCCTGCGGCACTCCTGTATCTATCTTCGAGAAATCTGATGTCGAGTTGTTGTGAAGCACTAACTGTTGTCAATCTGCCAGGAATGATTTGATGATGTTTAGTGGATTAGGGCCTATTTTGAGGGTTTCCAACTTTTGAACGAAGATAGTGTGGTCAATCATGTCAAATGCTTTTTTGAAGACAACAAAAACAGCACCACCTAATTTTCCATCATTTACGTTCGACAGCCAGTTGTTGCCATTTTGGTGAGAGCTGTGTGACAGGAATGTTTGGGTCTGAAACCTGACTGGCTCTCAATGAGCAGTTTTGTTGTTGTTAAGTGTTGAAATGTGGTGTTGTAAATGTGTTTCTCTAGTGGTTTTGAAAGAGATGATAGAAGGGATATTGGTCTGTAACTGTTGGGATCGCTATGTGAGCCAGATTTATAGAGAGGACACACTTTGGCAGATTTAAATGATGTAGGGAAGTAGTTGTGTGCAATACATTGATTGTACACATAGGTTAAGGAGTCGCAAATGATGGGTGCAGCGTAACGTAGAATCTTATTGCTGATACCATCAAGCCCAGATGAATTGTTGTTTTTGAATGCCAAGATATATTTGAGAACTTCATGTACTGTTAGAAAAGAAATATCTCTAAGATCTGTTATGGTAGGTTCAGTGTTGCAGAAGGCTGTCAATACGGTATACAGCCATCCTCGTCTTCTTGCCAATTTGCTGAGCAATCCTCAATGAATGGCCTGAAAAAGTCTCCCAGCTGCTGATCTACGGGAAACTCTTCTTTGATGCCTCCCTTCCAGTTTATGACAGTTCTGAGGTATTTAAAGTGATTGACCTGCTCCATGACCTGTTCTCCCAGCAAACCACGAAAAGAAAAAAGGCATCATAGTTTGCTGAACTTTTAATAACTTCTCTATATATCACGACCAGAAAGGGTCCTGATTCTAGCTGCATTAATCTAGATGTACACTATTTCCCACCCGTGTGTTACCGGGGCCCGAAAGGGGAGCAAAGAATAGTAACACTGTCCCCTACCAAGCATGTCGTAAAAAGCGACTAAGGAGGGTTGGGCATGGGGCCGGTTACACCATCCTGTAAAAAAATTTAAACCACAAAAAACTTCAACAAATATGGACAAGTCAAATAAAGAAAATAAAACACAGCCATCCAAGACAGGGGAAGGTCCTCTCGCGGGGAGGCGTATGATGCAACACAGAGAAAGCCGAAAGGAGTCTGTGTTGCTGACTAACCTTCTTTCTTCTAGGAGAACTTCCAGATTTGGCACCTGGAATGTTCGGACATTAAACGAACAAGGGAAAGTGGCGCAAGTAGCAGCAGAAATGAGGGAATACAAAATCGAGGTTCTGGGAATGTGTGAAACAAAGTGGAAGGGGGTAGACAGGAAGAAACTCATCACAGGTGAATTGGTGCTGTCCTCAGGACATGAAGACGAAAGTTCACACCACAGTGAAGGGGTAGCTCTTATGTTATCTAAAGAAGCACAGAAAGCACTAATTGAATGGGAAGCTGTTGGACCCAGAATAATAACAGCTTCTTTCAAAACAGCTAAAAAGAAAATTCATGTAAATGTCATCCAATGTTATGCACCAACTAATGACAAAGAAGAGTCTGTGAAAGAAGCATTTTATACTAAACTACAAGAAATTATGGATAAAGTAAAAAGAAGAGACATCACAATTTTGATGGGTGACATGAATGCAAAGATAGGTACAGTCAACACTGGATTTGAAGAAGTCATGGGAAAACATGGGCTAGGAGTAATGAATGAAAATGGAGAGCTATTCGCAAACTTCTGTGCTTCATATCAACTGGCTATAGGAGGAAGCATGTTTCCACATAAGAGAATACACAAGGCAACATGGATATCACCAGACCATAGAACAGAAAATCAGATTGATCATATATGCATAAACAAGAAGTTTAGATCATCATTGCAGGATGTAAAGGTATATAGAGGAGCAGATGTGGCATCAGATCACCATCTTCTGATAGCCAAAGTAAAAATGAAACTCAAGAGATATGCAACTATGCAAAATTATAGACAACAGTTTAATGTAGGACAGCTAAGAAATCAAGAAACAAGAGACAAATTTGCGGTCACAGTATCCAACAAATTCCAAGTGCTCCAACAGCTGGAAGATGTAGAGAATACAGAAGACTATTGGCAGCAGGTCAAAACAGTATGGAAGGAGACATGTGAAGAAATACTGGGGAAAAGGGAAAGACAACAAAAAGCATGGATAACAACAGAAACCATCAATAAGATAAAAGACAGAAAAAACAAGAAAGCAGAGTTAAACACAAGCAAAACTAGAAGCTCCAAAGCCAAGGCTCAAGAAGTGTACACAGAAGCAAACAAAGAAGTAAAAAGAAGTATCAAAAGAGACAAGAGGAAGTATATTGAGGAGTTGGCAAGAGAGGCAGAAGATGCTGCAGCCAAAGGAAATATGAGAGAACTGTATAGCAGTACAAAGAAGCTAACAGGGAAATACAAGCAAACAAGTTGCCTCATAAAAGACAAGAATGGGAAACTGCTCAGCAATATACAAGAGCAAATGAAGAGGTGGACAGAATATTTTGGGGACCTTCTCAATAGACCAGCTCCACAAAACCCGCCGGACATCCAGCCAGCAGAAGAAGAGCTACAAATTAACGGTGAAAGACCAACGAAGGAAGAAATAAAGAAAGCCATAAAGCTTCTAAGAGAGGGAAAAGCGTCTGGACCTGATGGCATTCCAGCAGAGGCCATCAAAGCAGATATCGACACGGCTACAGAGATGTTATATAAATTACTTGGTAAAGTCTGGGAAAAGGAAGAGATACCAGCAGAATGGAAGGAAGGATATCTGGTTAAGTTGCCTAAGAAGGGAAATTTACAAGAGTGCACAAATTATAGAGGAATAATGTTACTATCAGTGCCAGGAAAAGTATTAAACAGGATTATCCTTGAGAGATTAAAAGAGTCCATAGACAAGAAACTGAGAGATGAACAAGCAGGTTTTCGACAAAACAGATCATGTACAGACCAGATAGCCACTTTGAGAATAATAGTTGAACAAAGTCTGGAATGGAATTCACCACTATACATCGGATTTGTGGACTACGAAAAGGCATTTGACAGTGTAGACAGAGAATCACTTTACAAATTGAAAACACTCGAGGAGAGGTCACAGCAATTGGGTCTGAAAATACACAGGGAAAAGACAAAAATAATGAGAATAAATGCAGGTAATGATAACAGGGTTGAACTTGAAGAAACACCAATTCAAGATGTAGAATCATACACATATCTTGGCAGCAATATAGACAAAGTTGGAGGGACAGACAGCGATATCAAAATAAGAATACAAAAGGCAAGAGGAGCTTTCATTGCATTGGGAAATATATGGAGATCAAGAGAAATCGGATCCAACACGAAAATAAGAATCTTCAACTCAAATGTGAAGTCAGTCCTATTGTATGGCTCGGAGACATGGAGAACAACAAAGACAACAACCAAAAAGCTACAGACTCTCATAAATGGGTGCTTGCGTAGAATAGAGGGATTAAAATGGTATGATAAGGTTACCAACGTGGAACTGATGACAAAAACTAGACAAGTGCCAGTGGAACAAGAGATGAGAAGAAGACGATGGCGATGGATAGGACACACACTGAGGAAACCTGTTGATAGCATTACAAGGCAGTCCTTGTTCTGGAACCCCCAGGGCAAGAGAGGCAGAGGAAGACCAAGAAGTACATGGAGAAGAGAGTTGGAAACAGAGGTGAAAATGATGAGGAGAACATGGAAAGAACTCGAGATGATGGCACGGGACAGGAGGACTTGACATGTGTTTGTTGAAGGCCTATGCTCCTTTGGGAGTGGAGGGTTATGAATGAATGAACACTATTTCTATTGACGGGTGTAGCTTTGAATGTACAACTTACATAGATAAGAAAATAAATAATCCCTCCATCTCGATGGTTCCAATCTAAAAAAATGAATTGTGGTTAACTATACACTGAGCAGTGATATAATCATAGTGAAAATTGCACATCAGCTATGGAAAAACAATCCACTCTCTTAATACCAAAGCGGTCCTACAAAGAAATAACTTACCCTGGCTTTACTCACAATATATAGAGGGTCGGAGTGGCTAAGAGGTATAGCGTTCGCCTCGAGCTCTAGAGGTACCGTGTTCAATTCCCAGTTGAGGGAATATAATTTATGGAATTTATTTTTTCAGACCCAGTGGTTCTAATGATGTCATACTCTCACCTTGTCTCATGGATAATGAGATCGGATGCCTAGCCTTCTCGGATAAGGGCAAAAAAATAGGAGGTCCCGTGTGCAAGTTGCTCACGTTTAAAATCCCACGGCAGTTGGAAATCGTAAAGAGTAGGCTTAACAGGCCACTTCCATGTCAAAATTTAAAAATTAGAAACCTACCCACAATAAAAATATTTGTGATTCCTATATACACACATTGGGATTCTCGCTGGTGCTATAGAGTTCATGCACTGTGCAGAGATCCTCCTTGTGTGATCTAAGGGAGGAGATCGGAGCACTGATGGAGTTGTCCGTGTCCAATGAAGATAGTCCTTAAAACAAAACAAAACCAATGTGGTGAACTTCTAAATACAATACCTAAATTAGAATATAACAGTATAGTGCATAAAGTCAAAGATAGGATAGTACTACAAATTTTCATTGTTGGCGTCGCCTACGCCTTCAGCTTATTATTTGATAACACATTAGCCGAACAAAAAGGGTACCCAAATTTTCAAATTCGTCCTTGACGACAAACGAAACACTTCTCTAGGTCAACTAAGTATTTGCCTAAAAGACATAGTAGAGGGGAGAGGGGACGGATAGATAACCAACGCAAATCACGTCTCACATTTGTTTCTAAAAATAAAACTAACTTGCTAGTATTGCCTTAGGCGGTTTTCAAAAATACGATGTAACGTTAGAAAATGTGGACACTACGATCAGGAAACTCGCTTAGCTCTTATTGCGAATGACATAAACTCTCGTAATTAGCTTGAAAGTACATGGAAAAAGAATTGAACAGGAGGTAGTTTAAAAATAAACAACTAACATGGAAAAAAATATAGAATTTTGAACCAAGCCACTTAGCCCCATAAAAATCATATATTCGTGTACCTGAAGACTTACTGACCAAGAATATGTTGTTAGTTATCTAAATAGTCCATTAAATAATCAAATATTGGTAATAATACATAGAGAATCGGAGATACTGTCAGGTCAAGTCATATCTGCTTAGATTGGATAGCATATTTTTTTTGGGAAAAAAATTAGGTGAAAAAAAGGCTAAGATAGTACGATGACGTGGATTGGATGAAATTTGAAGGAAGCCGTAATATTATTGGCTGACCTAATATACAAATCTAGTTGGTAGTAGTAACGCATAGTGGTTTGAGATATTTTTTTTTAATTCATTCAAAAAAAAGAGATGCTTGGTCTCATTGGCCAAAGCTTTTTACATGATAGGAATAGTAGGATGCTCGCTGCCATTTTTTCAAAATATTCAGAGGAGCAAGCAGCGATGAGCAGACTTAAGCTTTTTATTAATAATACTACCATCTGAAAGCAGTTTAAACAGAAGCAGTGACGAAAGTGTACCATAATCGATTGCCTAATTCATCGTTACTTGTTCATATTTCCTTGATATGTGGTAAGATTGATTTTATTGACTTTTCATTAAACAAAGGTTTGTGTGTAAGAAAAGGCCATGAAAAAAGATTGTAATTAAATGGTTCCATAGCAGACTTAGGCATGGCCTAGATGTTGATCCATCATATAAGGGACTATCTAAGAAGTTTAGAACTACAGGACTATATATATGATGGTCATACAGGAACAGTACACCTATCTTATTGCATGGAAAAGATTACTGCAGGAATGACAGAGGCGTAGCATCCATTAGGGAAGAGAAAAGAAAACTGGTACCATTTGTTCCATCAAACTAAAGTGGAGAAGCAGGGTTGTCAGAGAGAGCTGACCATGTTCTTTTGTATTGAATATATGTTTACTTGTAAATTAGGAGGAATTAGTTTGATATTAAGACAGAACCATAACTTGCATTGACAGGGGTTCCTGCTGGCACTTGTCTGGTGCTAGTACTCGCTCATTGAAGAAGTCTGCACGATTTCAAAGAGTCTCTGGCACCTGCTTGTATTAAACAAAGTTCAAGTCCAGAGGAGACTGAAGTGTTTGGCCAAACCAACTACAACTGCTGTGATTCCAGGACCCAGATAAGTGAAATATCTGGCCTGGGACATCTTATCACGATTAAAGAAAAATCTCCTGTGCTTACAAAAACATTCCTCCTAAAGAATATAATAAACCATCATAGTGAAACAAAAGACAGTGGGATGATGACAATCCTCAACCTGCTTCCCATCACCAGTATTTAAATAGAGTAAATAACATCAAAGTGAACATTTGTAACAATGTACTATGGACATATTGTCTGTTGTATGTAAATATCTTTATATATATATATATTTGTAAATATATCTATCAATCTAAATTGATTCTCATTGACTGTAGTCCTGACCCAAAACCAATTTAGGCTCAGGACCAATAAAGTTTAACAAAAGAATTTTTAAATATAAAATTTAACAGCTGGAGTTAAATGAGTTTATCATAGTAATTAGTATATGTTTGTATATGTTTTTGTATTGAGATTCTTTAACAACACTCTTACAATACCCTAGACACTTTATGTAGCTTTCAGTCACGCTAGTCAATAAAAATATAACTTAGAGTGAGATCGTAGGGTGGTAACAAGAAAGGTACTCTGTAACACAGCTGTCCATTGTTTACCTCAGAGACCTTCACAGTTGATCTCACTCAAGTACAACTATATGCACGCCATTCTTCTTAACATCTAAGCCCGCCACAACCAAACCAAACTCACAATATTGTCAGAAAAATCAAATTCTTAGCAAAAATATTTATCAAAATCGGAGCAGCATCGACTCTGTAACAATCACTACGCCGAGGTCTGCTCAACAAAACTCTAGACGCCCCACATGTCCTCGTGTCTCAAAGTTCAGCAAACAGCTACTCCCCGTTCACATCTCGAAGACTTTTAAATTCAACCACATTTTAAAATCACAATTAACTGCTTAAAAGTGTTTAGATGTCACAACAACAGGCTCACTCACAATAAATAGGCTCATTACCACTCAGGTAATCTTCATGGAAAAACAATGAACACATATTGTAAATCCCCTAGGTGGAATTTGGCATCAAACGCAAAACCAGCAGCGATGGACGCATGAGAGGACGCACCCGGCGTGTATACAACCAGTGTGCAACCGGAACAATTAGCATTCATACCATTCGACATTTGCTGAGGGAGACTGACTATAATGTAAATATAGCCCCAGTAATCCTACAGAAATCCGACCACCTTTGCTTCCCCATTTAGTGTTTATAATTTCGCTGTCTGCCTGACTCATATTTTGAAGCCACGCCTATTTTTCTTGTTTTACATGCGCTGATGAGTGTTTCCCAACTTTCACACCAGGCAGTCTTAACAAGGGAAGCAAACCTGGTTTGTTTACCTGAGTTTTCACGCGAGCTGATCGGTCAATCATTGGTCATTAGACATACGCACGTGGGACAAAGACCAGATCCTTGAAGACATACAAGGGCGATAATAATACTTTCCGACCACCTTTGATGTCCGTGCATTTCAGGGGACGTAAAGCTTTGATCTGCGGAAACGGACGGAAATCTAAAATAAGCCAGTTCGAACGGCCCATGTCTTTTGATGTCATTTTTCATCGCGAGTAGAGCGAACAGTAAAATCCTTTATCTCGGAAACTAAGCTCCTTGATTTTCCCTTCTATGCCGAAGGTGTGAATTGTCACATCCTTTAGAGATATTACACAAAATCTGTAAATATACGGCGTTCTCTCCAAGTTAGACATCAGGGCTCAGAAAATTTGTGATAATCTGAACGCGTACGCTAGAACCTATGTGAAATAGTGCGTTAATAGCCTTCGTGGGGATTTATTCTGATTTCTGGTAATAATAATAAGTTGTGCTTAAGTGTTAAAATGTGTTAAAGTTTTACCATTTCTAATTCACTGTGATTCCCTAGCGTTAAGACTAGTGAAATAGCAAACGCATGGAACCAGGTCAGGAGGAAGACAGCCGATAGGATAGTCTGGCGCTCTCTCTTCCAAACCTCTACACCTCACGGTAGAAGGGGAACGACTAAGTAAGACGTAAGTAAGAAATAACAAACGCGTAGATATTTTCTTACCAGTTGTTCAGTTTAATGTAAAATCAATCAAACATTTTTTTACACCAGAAGATACGGTTTGGCTGACTAAGTATAATGCTAAGAGTGACGGATAAAGTGACAGAGTAGAATTCGCATTATATTTCATTGTGTGTGATTTTCTAAATGACTAGTGTTTAATATCATGTGTTAAAACAATAGACGCCGACAATCAAATAGCTAGTAATGACAGGCGATATTTGTTAGGGCGCGTAATTATAATTAAATTATGTTACGCACAAATAATTACTTTTTCCAAAGTCTTTGTATGATCATTTTTCGTATGTATGATCATTTTTTGACTGAAGTGTGTATTATGTTTTTTACAGTCAAAGGGACATCACCCGAGTTATTGAGACTACAATTTTTTTGGAGTTTGCCTTCTCTTGTATAGAGACACGTTCGGTCTATAATTTCTTGAACGAAGCGTGACCATATCTCCTTATTTGGTAGTATCAGTCAACTGTTGTAGATGTCTGAAACATGTCTTAACTTTTCTGTTCATGTCCATAAAAGGCGCGACTGTATAAGACTTTTATCTCGAATGTTCTTAGAATCGTCTTATTGTGAACGGTGACTCAGAGATTGTCGTTCTGCGCATGTCTCGACTTGGAGTTCGTTTGTTGTTCCGCCCAGCTAGGGGCAGTTTAGAAATGGTCTGAGTAGCGAGCGGACGCAACCTGCGTCTTGTGATTTTCTGAGGGAAATACATTGTCTTTGTGAGTTAGTTAGCTAACTAGACTATTTCCCAGTATTATTCAAGCCTGCCTGAAGGCATATGTTCATGGTTGATTTTCCGAAATAAGGTAATTCCTCTTGTATCGAACTTTATGCTATCATCTAGAGGTTCGTCATTTTGTCGCCTTTTTGCTCGCCTGTGTGATTCAAAATGGAGAGGTACTTTGACTAGGATTAAGTCACCGGTATCTTTATACCTGAACTAGTTATATATATATATGGGTCGCTCTAGACCAACAAGACTATTGTCTGTGTTCCAGGATTCGTTATATCAGAGATCACGTCCAAGTCAGATGGTTAGACTTAGAAACGTTATAAAGGTCGGTATGACCTATATGCCCAGTATGCTATTCACGTGCAGACAGTAAACGGACTTATTGTATACATCTGATCTGCTAGCATCAGAAAGGGAGCATTTATTATTGTCTATGAACATTGAAGATCTGCAGCTGACACTGTTGCAGAAGTTATATATATGTTATGCATACAGCTTCACGAACCAGAACTTTATGATATCTGTTTACAATACAACTACTGAGTATTGAATCCTACATGACTATCAGTTAATATGATTTTGAATGCTGCATTCGTTATACTATGCTGATGATAACATAAGTATCATGACTGTTTTGTGGCGTGCAATAAATGGTATAAACCTAAAGCGAAGTTACCATTTCTATGACTCTACACGTCATGTTGCCTGTGGTGTACCCTGTGAACTGTTCTACTGCAACACACACAGCAACATTCTAAACCAGATAAGACACCCACATCTTGCACTGTAATACCTGGTGTCGATAGAGGTGGTAATTTGACGGCATCCTAAATCCACCCTTATCAAATTATAACTGATATTGTGCGCTGATTGTTTTACCGGGGCGTGGGCGGCATGCCTAAAACCCACCCTGTACTTGCTAAGCGAAGCGGGATAAGATAGTCTAAGACCCGTGTGCCTTTTAATTTAATTAGGTGATGGAGAGGATAAGAGATCATACCCTTAAGCGTTATAGTATAGGATATTGGCATTTTGGTTAAATGTTCTTTTCTTCCTAATATAGAACCGGATCAAAACCAGCGGCCAGCGGTTTTCTATTGTGGTTCTTTCCTCAGTTACTGAAGGAGTAATAGTTGCCGTTTTTTCCTTGGCGTTCGTCCCCAGTACAGGTGTGAACAGGAATTGCCAAGGCAACAAACTAACATTTTAACTGTAAATTTTAGTTAACTGGACTTACAAAATACCCAGATTGTTTATTCAATTTATCAGCCCGCTGTGGCAATATACATAACATTTTTTCCCGACTTCTAACATTCGTTTTCCCAAGTGGATTGTATCGAGGAGAATACGCTGTATCACAATCGGCTCTCGCCCCAGAGCAAGCCGATAGGATTTATCATCATCATCTTAATTAACAGTTTAGCAACCAGATGTTTTCTTTAGCTATTGGAAGTACTGTCTACTGTTTACTGTGAACACAAGATCGCGGGTTATTTTTTTTTTTTTTTGGCTACATGAACTATTTGATGTGACATTGCATATCCAAGAATCAAACACCAAATTAGGCGTCCCCCATAATAAAAATTAACTATTAGTGGAGGGACTGGGGCCCACTTCGAAGGATAAAACTACTGAATCATGATACATATGCATGGATGTTTACGTTCCAGAGTGTTACACCAAGTTTAGGTAAGGCGGGATTGATGTGGCCACGAATGACAGAGTGACAGTGAATATTTTCTAGTTACGGAAACTGTACCATCCTTTTTTTTCTTTGAAAATACTGTTACTTTTCTGGATAGCTTAAGTAGGAACTTTGTTCTTTTCTTTACTGTCTATTCTATAACCTAGTATTAATCTTTGACCTTTTGGGTTATTAACTTCTTTTGGGATCTTTTCTCAACAGGGGGGAGGACACTTATTGGGTTATTTTCCTATGTCTGTAAACATGATTATATTGATTTCTATATGTTTGATGTTGTAAAGTTTAAGTGATAATACAGTAAACAGGAACTTAACTTGTGTGTTGGTCAGACCCATATCCATTTACCATAGTTTTCACGTTTGTGTGTCTTGGTGTCACATAATTGTGTGTGTGTGTGTGAGTAGTAAACTTATAATTATACTTATAGGGAGGTTCGACAGATCGTCTTATACTAAAGATAGTAGTATAGATAGGCTGGGCTAGAGAAAGCACTCATTCCAGAGACAGATCTTCACTTTAATCTATTCACGCGTGGAATCTATTCTAACACCTTTCTTTCTCATATACCCCCACTTTCTGCTCTACTCAGACGGGAAGAAATCTCTCTCTAACCTATCTAAAAATGTACGAAACTAAGAACCTATGGGTTTGCCCTGAGTGTTATGACGTCAATTCTGATCAGCAATAACAAAAACTCAGTGCTCACGTATCGAACAAACAATCAACACAACATTGCTCCCTACGTAGTACAAATCCCTAACAAACATATTATTCATTCTGGCCCACACAACCGTTCCTTTACACTAGGGATCGTCAACCCAGGAGATTTTGTGGTCTACTTTACTAACACTGTGCCCTCTAAAGATCTACCATATATATATATATATATATATATATATATATATATATATATATATATATATATATATATATATATATATATATATATATATATATATATGTGTGTGTGTGTATAATTTTATGCAGGGTGGTGGAAGGGGGATAATAAACCTAACATAGAAAAGAGAGCGTTTCTATCTCATGCAGTTCAATAATATATTTTAGTAGCTCGGGAATTTAATTTTCATTGCGGAATAAATACCTTTGATCCCGGGAATACCGTGATTTTAAATGCCGGTGGGAGATGTCTAGTATGAAAATTACTTAGTTTAAAAAGAATTTCCCCCCCCCCTCCCCCGCAGTCGCCTAAAGATCTACCAAATCATCTACTGGGATGTACAGGTAGATTCCGATCAACTAGTTGCCGACCATCCTTTAGAATATAAAATAGTATTCATCCCTGCGTACTTGAGATGAAAATCGATAAATGCCCGGATGTAACTAACTCTGACATCTTAACTATAATTGACTTTGACAAGTATGATGACAACTAGACCACTTAACCATTGTCATCATCAGTCAGTTAGCATGAAAGTAAACACGTGACTTCTTACCTTTAAGACTTAATAATGTAGCAAGAGTTGAAATGGTATGAAAAGATCACTAATCTAGAACTGAAGACAAGACCAGTGGAATCAAAGATGAGAAGATGACGTTGGATGTGAATAGTGTCGTAGACTTTGATAGGTATTTAAGATAGATTCTGGTCCCGTCTGAATAGAACTGAAAAAAGGTGGTAACTCAGTGAGAGATAAGGTAAAGTAATAGATTTCATGAGTGAATGGTGAAAGGTGGAATCTGTCCCCGGATTGAGAAGATACTCTAGTCCAGCCTATCTTTACGACTGTAATTTGTTTTTCAGACAACTCTCCCTTCCGTATATATTAACATATACACTATTAACCACTCACATACACACACAGATAAGTGACGACAATCAAACGCACAAACGTGAAAACTATAGTAAATGGGTTTTGGATATTGGGCTGAGCTGACCAACACATGTAATTAAGTTTTGTTAAGTTTATTATCATAAAAAAAAGTTCACAACATCCAATACCAATTGCAATAGAAAAAAATCATAGGTTACAGAAATTAACAAAATATAGACCCATAAATGCAATCCCCTCTGTTGATACAAGATCCCACAAGGATGAAGTTAATAACCCCAAAAGGTCAAAAGATTTGCGCAATGGTATAGAAGTTGACTATACTGTAAAAAACAGAGTTCCTAATTAATCGATCCTGAAAATAACAGTATTAGCAAACAAAAAGAAGAACAAAAGTGAGTACAATGATTATACAATAGAAGAATTATTCACTCTCTTTCTCTCTGCTCTGACAAACCTGTGGCCACATTCAGTCACGCTTACCTAATAGTTGTTTTAAAAACATCTGGAACATATTTCCACGATACACGTAACAAATCCAGTGTTCGGGTTTTGGCAAAATAAGCCCCAGTTCCTCCAAGGCTGATTAATCCTCCTATTGGGGAACGCTTACTTTGTTACTGTTAATTGGCTCTGTTTATGTCACATCAATTAGTCCAGGTAGGAAAATAATTACGAGATTAAATGTTCACAGTGTTCAGTAGCTTGTAATTCCGATAATTATTAAAGAGGATGTCAGGTGAGTAACTCTTTCTGCATAAATCTTCGCCACACCACAGTTGTCAGTAGTCGGGTATTGTTAATTTTGATATTTCGCCACAGCGGGCTGAATGTAAATTAAAATAAATATGTGTATCTATATGCCCAGTTATCGTTATTCTTATTTGTCAAATGTTCTCTCTCTCTCTCTCTCTCTCTCTCTCTCTCTCTCTCGGTAAAACTAGAGGGCCGAACAGGTCAACCTCGAAGACCCGATGTACATAAGAATGTTTCTGGTACTATTTGACTTAGACCCCTTTTCTCAGATTTAGGCCGCTGGTACGTTTGGTTTGTGACCTGTACTTGATTTAGGAACAAAATACAAAACATTAAATCCCAATATCAGTATCCCATCCTAACCTGCGTAATGTGTGATTTATTATTCATACGGTTATTAAATTAGATTAGAAACCACAAATGTCAAGTTTATATTATCGTTTTTAACACGTGAAATAAGCGCCAGTCATTTACAAAATTACACATAATGGATTAGAGATAAATATATATTTCGTCAGTACTCTAACGCCTAGTGCATTTACTAGTCAATTAAAATATCTCTTTCTGGGTAATCGCGAGTAATTAAATTTACGTTATGCTGGGAATAATTAGCCATATGTTATTTAATACGCTAGTCAATTAACACAGAAAATCCTAGTGAAATATACTGACGAACTTTTTAACAATTAAATCACTCAGAATGCTAGTATATATATTTACCGCAACACAGAAAATTAAATTATCTCCACGAAATACTAAGTAATTCCACTTGTACAATGGGTCTAGGATTCGCGCTAGATATTCCGGTAAAGCTCACTTTCTCATAGCTTCTCTGAGTTTCTCATCTTTGTTTGCTGATTCTGTCTGTGGCTAATGGAAAATGTCCGCTGAAATGTCCCTTGTTTCTGTCATATAGTTCAACTGTAAAACTTTTTTTTTTTGCTTTACAACAGTTCCCTTAATATTTAAACAACAAGAAACTGAGAGATGAACAAGCAGGTTTTCGACAAAACAGATCATGTACAGACCAGATAGCCACTTTGAGAATAATAGTTGAGCAAAGTCTGGAATGGAATTCACCACTATACATTGGATTTGTGGACTATGCAAAGGCATTTGACAGTGTAGACAGAGAATCACTTTGGAAATTGATGAGGCATTATGGAGTTCCCCTGAAGATCATTAATTTAATAAAGAAAACATATGAAGGCATGACATGCAGAGTTCTTCACGAAGGGCAGCTTACGGAACCGTTTGGATAAGAACAGGAGTGCGACAAGGATGCCTCTTGTCTCCATTTCGTTTCTTGCAGGCAATAGACTGGGTTATGAGATCATCGACAACACACAACAGAAATGGAATCCAGTGGACTCTGACTAAGCAGTTGGATGATCTGGATTTTGCTGATGACTTGGCTCTTCTGTCCCATAAACGTAATCAGATGCAGGACAAATTGAAAACCCTCGATGAGAGGTCACAGCAATCGGGTCTGAAAATACACAGGGAAAGACAAAAATAATGAGAATAAATGCAGGTAATGATAACAGGATTGAACTTGAAGAAACACTAATACAAGATGTAGAATCGTACACATATCTTGGCAGTAATATAGACAAAGTTGGAGTTACAGACAGCGATATCAAAATAAGCATACAAAAGGCAAGAGGAGCTTTCATTGCATTGGGAAATATATGGAGATCAAGAGAAATCGGATCCAACACGAAAATAAGAATCTTCAACTCAAATGTGAAGTCAGTCCTATTACATGGCTCTGAGACATGGAGAACAACAAAGACAACAACCAAAAAGCTGCAAACTTTCATAAATGGGTGCTTGCGTAGAATAGAAGGATTAAAATGGTATGACAAGGTTACTAACGTGGAACTGATGAGAAGAACTAGACACGTGCCAGTGGAACAGGAGATGAGAAGACGACGATGGCGTTGGATTGGACACACACTGAGAATATCTGTTAATAGCATTACAAGGCAGTCCTTGTTCTGGAACCCCCAGGGCAAGAGAGGCAGAGGTAGACCAAGAAGCACATGGAGAAGAGAGCTGGAAACAGAGGTGAAAATGATGAGGAAAACGTGGAAAGAACTCGAGATGATGGCACGTGACAGGAGGACTTGGCATGTGTTTGTTGAAGGCCTATGCTCCTTTGGGACTGGAGGGTTATGATGATGATCATCATCATTGATCCTTATATATTAATTTTAGTTCTTGTTATTTACTGTTTTACAATATTGTGCAATTCTCTAAGTCTATCCATTCTACGAGCAGACTTTTCTAAATAGTTAACCACATAACTATATTAAGAGAAGCTAGTTATACAAAAAAAAAAAAAAAACGTCAAGAGAATTGTTGTATTGGATAGCAGCAGGGCGATAAGGCGCAGAAAAAGTCCTTTGGACAAGTTATGAGAAGATACTAATAGGAAAATCTAGAACATTCATCGCCGTTTTCCTCTGTTCTCCTTACGGAGCATGGGTCCAACACTTCAGCCTCACCCCACAGGAAGCTTGACCAAAGCTGTGTCGTAATATCTGAAGATTACACCGATCAAGATATATATATATATATATATATATATATATATATATATATATATATATATATATATATATATATATATATATATATATATATATATATATATATATATATATATATATATATATAGTTGTTTATAGGATGCGGGTGCTGCACCAGTTATCACTATCGATAACTATGAATTGGCAGTGGTGCACCACTTCACATACCTAGGGCCTGCCATCAATGACAAACTCTCACTGGACACAGAAATCAACAGCCGCATTGGCAAAGCTGCAGCTACCTTTGCCCGCCTCACATCGCGTGTTTGGGGAAACTCCAAACTCACAATGAAGACCAAAGTTGCGGTATATAATGCCTGCGTCACCAGCACACTCCTATATGGCAGCGAGACCTGGACGACCTATGCTAAGCAAGAAAGAAGGCTCAATACCTTCCATTTGCGGTGTCTACGTCGCATCCTGGGCATTTCGTGGAAAGATAAAGTGACAAATGTCGAGGTGTTGTCACGTGCTGGCCTTCAAAGTATGTATACACTGCTTAGACAGCGCAGACTTCGCTGGCTTGGCCATGTTCGCCGCATGGAAGATGGTCGCATCCCAAAAGATATCTTCTACGGACAATTAGCAGATGGCAAGAGAACAGTTGGGCGACCACAGCTGAGGTTCAAAGATGTGTGCAAGAGAGATATGAGGGCACTGGACATGGATCCAGCAACATGGGAGGATGAAGCTGCTGATCGCACTAAGTGGCGATGCTATTTACGGCGCCACCTCAGATTGGGCGAAGAGAGGCTCACACAACAAGCAGAGGAGGGGAGAAAACGTCGAAAGGAGCACCAAGAAAATAAGCAGGTGAGGGCTGTCACCTCAGGGGCGCATTCCTATAGTCAGTTATGACTGAAGGGGCTATTATTATTATAATTATTATTATTTTTTATAGGACAAAAAAATAACATAGGGATAAAATAAGGAAGTTGCGAGAAACGTTGTCCCCTACGCCAGCAATCGTATTAGTCTGGGCAAAGCCTTCACGCAACGAGACTGTAACGTCTCGCTTTCACTAGTGCTGGCTTTTGCATCCGACCTTGGAAAATAAATATAACATCTTGACAAAACTTAGGCCTAGTTTTCGAGCAAGAGCGTAAGAAGAAAACGGGGAACGAATACGCAAAGGCATAAAAAGTGAGAGAGCAAATGCTACAATTTGACACGCGTTTGAATTTTTTTTTATGGCCTCGCCAACCAGAGGCAAACGATAGTGCGTGCCAATGCAGTAGCATGTTGGAAGAAAAACGGTGTCGCCCGCCTTGCAGACCCCTCTTCGCTCGACACTCAGTTTAATATATATAACCACGCTGTTAGACGCGACACAGACCAAAACACACACACAGTCGTATTTCGGGCTAAAAAGTAGTGCTATTGTAATGCACGGCAAAGCGTTGTCGTTTTTTTTGTGTGACGTACTACAAATACGGTGTTTCGTTTGAATGAGAACGTTAGACAGGCCTATAATACGATTAACGTGGAAAAATATTTGAAAAAATACAGTGGGAGGGGGGACGAAAAGGAGCATAGTTGGTCGTGTCACGAGTTCGTGTTTACAAATTTGAATTTGCACAATAGAAGGATAGAGAATAAAAACTTAGATACTTTACTTACAGGCTAAAATAAAGGACGGTTGACGAACACAATGACCTTAATTGTTTAGTAGAAGAGTATGATGTTAATGTATCTTACCGTAGATAGTAAAATATGTTATTTGAAGAATTGAAGGAGAAAAACGATAATGGTGAATATAAGGAGTAAAAGAATAAAACTATAACCACTGTGTGACAGACAGCAACAGGATCACTAATTACTTGTCAGAATTAAACACTAATAGTAAATAATTGAGATATTGACGAAGACAGATGGACTAACAGACTTGAATCTTTCTCAGTTTTCCATGTAGTGGGGATAGAGGGGAAGTTAGTCCAAGATTTGAAAATTGAGTTCAATTTTGAATAAAACGACGCTAGAAGCCAAACAGTCTCTGATTGGCTAGAGTCTAATATACTAACTGAGGGATAAAACCGAATTGAAGGTAGTGTTAGACGCCACTTGAGATATAAAGTTTTTACACTAAAGTGGTTTTACAAGCAATATAATAGTACTATCTTGACTTAGCTGATCTGCACCAGCAAGCGATCTGGATTTTACCATATTTATCGCAAATCAAACTTATTAGTGTTAATATTTCTCTGATGCGGTAAGAATGAAAACATTTATATCATCATTATTATTATTATTATGTATGTATTATTGAATATGTATGAAAATAAAATTATGTGGGGAGTAGTTTATTTAGAGGGAAGTTAACATCAAACTTTGTGTTGTTTCACATAGTTGTTAGGAAATATATTAACAGGTTGTAGAAAAGCCAGACAGGCTTTCTGACACTTTGGGGGAAAGTAAATTAAATATTAATGGGGAAATTATTGTACAGTATTATGACATAAGACCAGGAAAACCACTGGTCGTCGTCTTCAGCAAGTCACCGTGATTGTACATGACTTGACGTTATTAACTTAAAATGTTTCCTTTGTCAAGGAAAGTGTCAAACTATATTTTGAAGTTTAATTGACCATGAATGGGGTAACAAACCAGATAAGAACGATAACTATTTGATTGATTACCATGCTGATTCTAACTATGATTTAAAATGTTAAATAGTTATGGATAGAGAGAGGCATATGAGATGTTGAGTAGGACGTATTCCTATCCTTGCAGGGTTTCATCTATGACTCCAAGTGAGCCCAGGTCAACCTAGATCTGTATAAACTCCTGCATATTAAGACGTGAGGCAGTATAGACTGTGTGCCTCCTGGTTATATCTCAAAATCATAATCCAGACTTGGCAGTTTGTAGCTGTTGGAGAGGAAAAACATCATCTTGGGAACCAGCACTTTCCAAGCTAAGAATCTGTTCACGGGCTCATTATAAATCAAACTACACCACACTCTTATCCCAAATGTGTATTTCATAGTAGAACATGATGAACCCAGTCGTGCTTCAAAATATTACCCATTCATAGGAGCAAGTTTTATTTGACACTTTTCCACTGACATTTAGATAATAGTTGTGAATAATAAGAGACTCATTTATAATTTGAATTCAATTGGTGTAAATATATTCTATTATCATTTTGAGTTTTCATTATTCCTGTATCCAAAAAAAGAACTGAGATACAGGAAAATAAATTGTAAAAAGATTTCAAATTTAAACTTAAACCAGTGACTTGTTTCCTTACTGTTCATTAATTTGTTAGGTGTAGGTGTTGTCATTTTATTACATTACATCGCATATACCCTAGACATCTAGCTAGACAACACTCACACACCTTTACACGTAACTAGGAGAAAATATATGACAGGTTGAGGTCATAATGTGGTAGCAGACAGCCTCCCTGAAAACACATTTATAAATAACTAACTTCAGGGGCTTGCACAGCTGACCTCACATCTGTTACAAATAATATTTTATTCTTTAACATCAAATACATCACAAGCTGGAGCATAGATTCAGCACTTCAGCCTGACCCCACGGGAAGCTTGCACAAAGCTATGTCATGCTCTTGGGGCTATGGTTTGCATGATGAGGTGGCCAGGTGAATGCAAGCCCTCGTATTAGTCACTTTGTACGACATGCCTGATGGCACGATAGTTGTTTTATTTCTTTGGTTCTCCAGAGACCCCCATGAACTACACGAGGCAGAATCTGTTTACAACGGTTAAATTCAATTCAAAGAGAAGACATAGATAGATAGATAGATAGATAGATAGATAGATAGATAGATAGATAGATAGATAGATAGATAGATAGATAGATAGATAGATAGATAGATAGATAGATAGATAGATAGATAGATAGATAGATCAGATTTGAACTTTTCAGGGGAGTTTACTAAGGTAAGTTTAAATGTTTAAGGGAAAGAATTACGAAAAAATAAAAATATAAATTAAAAAGTAGTTTATCACTTGTTTTAATCTATTAATAATTTAAATTAGCTTTTTTCTTTTTTTGCAGCTTATTTTTATGTAGTTTATGAGACATATTTCATATTTTAAGTATAGTAATCTTATGGCGTCTGATAATTCTTTTATAGAATATATTTTACAAGAGCAGGCTGGGTATTCAATGATTTTTTTATATTTGCATATGTAACTTTAAAGGAACAATAATAAATGACCTTTACTCCTCGGCCTTTTGGCTAAGATCATATATATTCACACAGAAAACAAAGCATTTAATGTATGAGTATGATTTGTGTCTACACGAACAAGGAAAAAAATTCCACCTCCAAAAGGAAAGGAAAAACAAAAAAAGCATATTGTGTCATTGTATTTGCATTGAAACTTCCTTATGGAGAAGCGAAAAAAAAACATGTTTTATAAAGTCAAACGGAATACGAATAAATATTGGAAGGGAAAAAAAAAATGAAATGTAGAAATTGAACAGTGAAAGATTATATGTAATTTAAAAATGAACTTCCCATGTATTTCATTTTGTAAAATGTACATGATTTTGTAAATATAAAGAGAAGTGCGAATAAAGGTTTATAAAAAAAAAAAAGGTCAAAGTGTCTTAGCCAGGGCCGGAATCACACAATTCACACATATAACTCAATAAAGTCAATAGACCTCACTTTGAGCCCCAGAAGGGGTATTAAAAAAAAAATAAAACCAAAGTTAAGGACACCAATCACGATAAACTAGAAGAGAATAATCAGGACCTCATTGAAGAAAATACAAACCAAAAGAATAGCCATGAAAGCACAGAAAGTACCAAAGAAGACTCAAGACATAAAGCAACACATGCAGTTTCTAAAAATAAAGATGAGCATGTTGTAAACATATGTAGTTGGTGAGGCGGTCAAGATCAAGGCACTAGATGAAGACAACATTATAACCATCCTTGATCCTGTGTTAGGCAACAAGGCGATTGCCAAAATTTCAAAAACCTATTTTGGCATAATCATTATCCCTAAATCGGAGTGACAGAATAAAAGAGATGTTAGGGGAACTAAAAGTAAAAGCCAAAACAGTGACTCTTGCACACAACATAAAAGTGAAGATACAGCTAGCAAAAGAGACAAGCTGATGTGTTATTAAAGGTATAAACACAACCCTGTCAAGCGAGGAAGTTAAAAACAACCTCGCAAAACAGAACCCAGACATGAAGCTGGTAAATGTAGACAGAATTACAGTGAAAGGGAGTATTGTAAACCCAGTGATAGTAATAACAACAGAAGGGAGGGACCCCACCCCAAGACACTACTATTTTGGGAAAATTAAAAAGAATACAGAAGCTTACATTCCCCCTGTGCTTCAATGCTCCAACTGCATGAAGTTTGGCCATGGTCGACACAGTTGCAGGGGTAAGGCAGTTTGTAGGTTTTGTGCTGGGGCTCACCCTTTTACGGAGTGCGAAAAGGCTAAGGCAGATCATCATCATCAGTTGCCATCTCCACAACGAAGGTTGGCTGTGATGGATCTCCAACGTCTTCTGTCTCTTGTCTTGGTGGTGCACTCTGATAGACTCTTTCCTGTCCATCTCTTGATGTTATCTTCCCACTTATAGCGCTGTCTTCCCCTTGCACGTTTGCCTTCAACTCTCCCTTCTGTTATGGTCTTCTGCAAGGTGTTATGCCTTTTTATGTGGCCAAAGTATTTTAGCTGTCGAACTATGATCTCCCTCATTAGTTCTCTTTTCATACCTAGATTTTGTAGGACCTCCTAATTTGTTTTCTTTTCTTTCCATGAGATACGCCCCATTCTTCTATATATCCACATTTCAAGAGCATCAATTCTTTCTTCCAAATGCTTATTCATCGTCCATGTTTCTGCACCATACAGAAATGCAGAATATATATAACACTTTATGATTCTCAGTTTTAATTTGTGAGATAACTGTTTAGATGTCAGCATATGTTTCTTGTTGTTGAATGTAGCTTTGGCCATTCCTATTCTCTTCTTGATTTCTGTTTCACATCTGCCATCTTCTGTTATTATATGACCAAAATATACGTAGCTCTTGACTTGTTCCAGGATTTTCCCATTTACGCTTATCTTTAGTGTGGGTTTATCGTCTTTTTTGCTAATTATCATAGTTTTTGTTTTCTCAATATTAATGTCGAGTCCATATTCTTGACTTATACTGTTCACTTGCTTCACTAGTTCTTGTAACTCCTGTTCGCTTTCAGCTAACAACACGGTATCATCTGCATATCTAAATTGCAAAGGGAACCACAGCGCCAGATTCCAGGGCTTCCCAGTATATCAGCAGACCAAAAAAGCACTGAAGGAATCTATAACAACCAAAACCCCTTTTAAAACAGTAATTAAAGAAATAAAAGAAAACACCAAAAATACAAACAGTAAAGTTGCAGAAGAAATCAAGTCTGCACTATTAAAACGCAGCTGTCAAAAGAAAAAGACCAGAAAGTAACTAACAACACAAAAGAAAACAGTCAGCCAGACAGTTCAGCTACAACATTGGAAAATGTGAATGCGCTGACAAGTGCAGAGGCATTGCTTCAAGAAGTGAAAGCCATACAGCACCAAATTTCCCAGGATGTAGCTACACTGACTGTACTGAAAGAAGAAAATGAAATAATACTAGTCAAACTGTCTGAATTAAAAGAGGAAAATGAAATAGTACTAAAAAGAATGGAAAGTGAAAGACAGGAGATTAACCTAGGGAGAGAAGAGAATGTAGTATTGGATGAAAATAGGAAAGTGGTCTAAAAGAACATAATGCAACAGGAAAACAAAAGCAACCTAGACGAAACTATCAAAGAACAAGTTGAGGTACTTTTATCATACTTAGTGAAACAAATTAGGTACAAAATGACAAGTCTGAATGAGGAATTTCTTGAGAACTTGATTGATAATGGGCCCACGAGTACAGGAAATACAGAATAAGAGCAAATTTGATAGTTTAACCAAAACAAAAGGGATACTAGATGATGTTAAAGTTCAATTTAGAAGGATTTAGAATTATACAGTGGAATTGTAGGGGTATCAAGAAGAATTTTGCACCCCTACTAGCAGAGACAGGAGGATCTACCGCTATATATGCTCTTCAAGAGACCCATTTAAACCCAAATAGTAGATATAGTTGTAAGGGCTTTAAGATACTTAGGCACAATAGGAAAGAAGGTAGAGGAGGGGTGTTGCGTGCATATTTTGACGCACATATTACAAAAATCGATATGGCTATTTAATATGGAAAAAATATAGACATTCATTCATTTGTGTATGAAAATGCTGTCTATGGTAAAAGCGAGAGAATCCATGTTTGATTCACACTTTTGATTATAGGAGTAATCGTTCTGGATATTGATCCAGCGCAAGGATATTGCGCTTACGTTTGTACTTATTTTTTAGGGCCAGAAAATATATTAATTTGCTTATTATGTTTATGGCCTGAATTCATATGTATTACATATTATTAGTACAAGTAGAATCAGTCCTATATTGTATATTTTGGATGGGTAGGAGGGACTAGATTCTTATTATTCCGGTCTAGCGGAAGTATGAGTTGTCTTGACAAGTCGTGAGGAGTTCCGATGTACCGTGATAATGGCTGATACGCACTTTTCAAAGGGCTGGTAGATTCTTAAGGAAATACGATTCATGGAGTGGTTTTCTTCTAAAGGAGATGGTATCTCTACTATAGTTTATGTTAGAGACTCTCCTAAGGTACGGTACAATGTATAATTCGGACTCCATGTATTGCCAGACCCTATTTTGATGATCTCATGTCGATTCGACCTAGATGGAACATTGTGCTTCGTATCGCTAGGGTCGTGTTTTGTATCGACAAAGATGACAGACTTTTCTACAGCGGTTATGGCTACGTGAATTAACCTGATCACCGTAGAGCTGTATGGAAACATTTATGAAATCATTTATATACCCATTATAAATTAACTCTGGCTTATATTCTCCTTCCTATGAATGAGTGAACGACAACTCAGGGAGGCGGCCATGTTAGATTTCGGTCATCATATGTTTTGATCACTGCCAAGAGAACAGATTATTTATCCTATTATCGGGCAGTGACAGGGAGATCTCAATCTTGCTAGAAACCCCCTCTTTCGTGGTTTCATAATATATGCTACAAACTATGGACGTCAAGTAACTTTAGTTATTTATCGATCTGCCTTCACTGACGCGTTTAGTCAGATAGGGGGATGCGGCCATAATATATCATGACATTGAACTTTTGATGTACTGCCCATTATTTCTGAATGTGTCATGACTTCAGATCTGCTATGTATACCTACAAATTGATATGTCAACATACCATGATGTACTCGTATGTCCCAGTATGTACGTCTGAATAAATTGAGTAAACAAAGATTCCAGCAGTCTGCATTGGTGCCTTGTAGACACATGTGTATGAGTGGTTATATTGGTCAGCACACGAACAGTACACCATTCGCGGTAATCACACTCTACACTTCTACTTCATACATACATCATCCTGCGTCGGTTGGAGTGACCAAGTTTAGGGCCTGCTTCCCCTGGAGCCTTTGCCTTCCCTAACTCAGGACTAGGGTGAGTTACCCATTTACAGCTGGGTAGACTGGAGCATGCCTGATCTCAACAACACACCACTCTTCCTTACAGAGCATACAGACTGACACTTTACAGAGTGGAAAGAAGAAAAGAAACTTTACAAGGGGGTGTCGCAGTCTTAGTTAGTGAAACATTCAAAATTATAAACTGGGAAATATTTGATACAACCAACATAGAAGGTATCCAGGTTACTATAGCAGCTGAACCAAACAATCTAACAATTCTAAATGTATATGCTAAAGATGGCACAATTAAAGATGAAGAAATACTAGCCATAAGCACCAGACTAGGCCCCAAAACAATCATAGTAGGCGATTTTAATTCCCATCATTGTGCTTGGGGTGGACAACATGCAGACAATGCAGGAAAATGCCTACTCGACTTCATAGAAAACAATGACCTGCTAATACTAAATAATGGAACTGCAACTAGAATTAATCCACAAGCTAACAGGGCAGACTCAGCAATAGACATAAGTATAGCAACTAAACACCTAGCGAATGTAAATTGGGAAGTGTTATAAGACACAAACTCAGATCATCTGCCCATTGTAATAACCATGCATGAAAAAATCATTCCAAACCCAGAACCAGACAAACCGACTTTCAACTATAAAAAAGCAAACTTGGAATCCTTCCAATCAGACCTGGAGGTGATGGAATATAAAGACATGGAAACAGATGATACTGACTTGTGGGCAGAAACACTGACCAATGAAATTCTGAAAATAGCAATAAAATATATACCAAATAAAAATATGCCACAGCACCTAAAACCAATAAATAACTTTAATAAAAAAAGAAAAACTCAGTGGAATAAAGAACCAGTTGCCTGGTGGAATAGAAGCTGTGCAGAAATTCACGAGAGAAGAAAAAGGGCCTTACAAAATATAGAAATAACAGAACAGAAGAAAACTATGATGAGTAGAAACATATTAGGAATGAATCTAACAGAATAATATTTAAAGCCAAAGAAACTAACTGGAAGGAGTTTTGTCAGTCACTTAAACCTAGCACCCAAATTAAAGAAGTATGGAAAAAGCTTAAGGAAATCAAAGGGAACAGTAAGAAAACAATAATGCCAACAATCAAACTACCAAAGAGAGCAGAAACAGATAAAGAAAATGCTAATGCCCTTGCTGAGTATTTCTATAAAGTCAGTGCAAAAAGTAGTCTTGGACAGGAAGAAAATGACAGAAGAGAAAGACTTAGGATACAGTTTTCAAAAGAACTACCACATCAGATAGATGAAACAAACTATTTAGATGCTGATTTAACAGAGGAAGAAGTAACTAGTGCAATAAATGAGAAATCTAATACTGCCCCAGGGCATGATATACTTAGTTATAAAATCCTAAAGAAAGTACCCTAAAAAACTATAAACAAAATAACTTCCCTCTATAACAAAATCTGGAGCTTAGGAAAGATACCAAAAGCATGGAAAGTAGCTATGATAGTACCCATCCTAAAACCCAATAAGGACGCCGATGATGTAAGTTCATATAGGCCTATCTCGATAACATCACAACTAGGTAAAATACTGGAAACTGTTGTGAATAAAAGAGTTAAATTCTGCCTAGAAAAAAACCAGTTATATAGCCCAAACCAGTCAGGGTTTAGAGCAGACAGAAGTACAGTAGACCAGCTTGTAAGATTAGAACATGATGTAAAGCTAGGGTTCAAGAGGAAAAAGAAAACAGTGGCAGTCTTTCTAGATGTAGCTAGAGCATATGATGAATGCTGGCGAGATGGAGCTCTTTACAAAATAAAAAAGATTGGCATTACTAGTAAAACTTATAGGTATCTAGAAAACTGTTTACAGGACAGGTATTTTGCTGTACAGGTGAATAATGATAGGTCAGAAATATATGAACAACAGAATGGGATTCCTCAGGGATCAGTGATTTCTCCTTCAATTTTCACTATAGCTGTTAATGATTTAGCAGATGAATTTAATGACATTAAGAATGCAATATCACAATTTGCAGATAACTGTGCCATTTGGCGATCTGGAAAAAACTTGGACCATATTTACCAAGAACTACAAAAACAAATAGACAAAGTTTCAGGGTGGATGAAAAGTTGGGGCTTCAAAATTAATGTAAACAAAGTAGGTATGATATTCAGCAAAGGAAATTTAAAAAAAAAATAACAAAATCAATTTAACCATTAAAGGTCAGAAAATATGTACATCCTTAACAACAAGATTTGTGGGCATAACTTTAGATAAACAACTAAATTATAATAAACATATAGACAATTTAGTAGAAAGCTGTAGGGGACCCCTGAACATACTAAGGATTGTAAAAGGTAATGGATGGGGGGGGGGGGGGGGCAGCAATAAAATAATGCTTATGTTCTACAAGTCTATCATCAGGGGGAAACTGGATTATGCCAGCATAGTCTATGACTCAGCTGCAGCTTCTAACAAAGCAAAACTGGACAGGATTCAAAATGCAGCCATGAGAACCATTACAGGTGCATTTATATCAACACCAGTAGAAGCGGTAGAAGTAGCTCTTGGCATACCACCCTGTTAAAGTTTATTTGCTTTAACACCTTCAGCAGATTCGTATGGTACTGTGGGTTCTCTAAAAAACCAGGCCACACAGGCCAACAAATAAGTTAAACCAGTATGGGTGTGTAGGAAGATGAAAGTTCATATGTAGTGCTGATATATGCGAATCAGCCCTGGTCGGGCTTACAAATGGCCGACAGGTGTGTAATGTGGTATATATCTGTATACGCGAATGTCAAGAGTACTGGTATCCCAAAGTAGACTGGAATCACACACCACAGCAAACTGTTACAGATACGTAGGTAAGTGGTGCAGGAAGACAATGTTAATTTTATGGCTGATAAAAGGCAATCAGCTTGTGGTCGGGCTTACAGGTGGCCGACAGGCGAGTAAACAAGTATACATGTAGATACGCGAATGTCACAGTTCTTTAAAGGGCGTAATAACCATTCTTGCAATCACAAACACAGTAACGATGGTTCAGGAAGTAGTGGAACTGCTATAAATTTTCACTGTTTATTTACACCACAATCACGTAGACATCATAGAACGACACTTCATAGCACATCATAGAGCAACATGTAGATAAGTCCATAACAGCGTGCATAATCCAAAGGTATATAATCATAGATAACAACCGATAGTAAATCATCGGACATCAGTAAGTAAATCCATAGAAACTCAGTTCCTGGTACAAAAATCCCAAGCACAAAGGCTGCAGAGCACAGCAGCTCATAATCATAAACATCATGGCACAAATATCCATTCACAAAAGGGACTGCATACCTCACAGTTTACAAGAATATAGCCTGAATCAACATACTCCAAGGCCTGAATAATACATCTCCTGGGAGAAAGAATATTCCCTTTAATAATCTATCGAACTTCAAAATCCATCATCGGAAATATGAATATATATAATGGCCTACAATCCATGGCCTGAAAATATTTTCAATCTCTATTAAATTCTCCCTTTCACAAAAATATGCTGGAACACACTAACGAGAAGGAAACGACCATCTTGAAGCTCCACCAGAAAACACACTGTCACGAAATTACAGCTGCTCAAAACAGCTCAGTAAATATTAATCAGGCGCGAAGAAACCGCAAGAGACTACAACTCAGCTCAACCGTCTCTTCCCCAAAAACCTAACTAAAAACATTCGAAAACTTTCTTTATCCTATTTTTAAAAAACAAACTAACAGCTAGTCAAAAGAGCTGTGTTCAAAAATTACTGAGCCCAAAGCCCCCAACTAAAAAATCATCTCATCACAAAAAGAGTGCTTACATGCGAGTGTACAAAAATCCGACCTATACATACAAGTCTTTAACACTTAACTCCGATTAATAAAACATGACTTAACACAAACGTAGAAGTCAGGAAATGTTGTAACTAGTGGTAACGTTCTACAGTTTATTGACGAGACGGTCACGTAGACATCATGGCAAGACAATTCACAGCATAATCATGAAGCAACATGTAAATAAGTCCATAACAGCGTGCATGGTCCATGGGGATATAATCATAGATAACAGCTCATAACAAATCATCAAACATCAGTAAGTAAATTCGTACGACTCAGTTACTGGTACGAAAACCGCAAGCACAAAGGCTGCAGAGCACAGCAGCTCATAATCATAAAAATCAGGGCAAAAATATCCATCCAAGAAAGGGACTGCATACATCGCAGTTTACAATAATATAGCCTGAATCAACATACTCCAAGGCCTGAATAATACATCTCCTGGGAGAAAGAACATTCCCTTTAATAATCTATCAAACTTCAAAATCCATCATCGGAAATATGAATATATATAATGGCCTACAATCCATGGCCTGAAAATATCTTCAATATATATTAAATTCTCCCTTTCACAAAAATACGCTGGAACACACTCACGAGATGGCCCGACCATCTCGAAGCCCTGCCAGGAACACACTGACACGAGATTACAACTTCTCGGTCCAGCTCAGTAAAAATCCCCATGCGCGAACTCACCGCGTGAGACTACAGCTCAGGCTCAACCGTCTCTACCTCAAAACTATCCCTCAGAACATTCGAACAGTTTCTTTAACATATCTTTTTCAAAACAAACTACCAACTGCTCAGTTGAGCTATGTTCAAAAATTACCGAGCATAAAGCCCCCAACTAAACAACTAATCTCATCACTAAAAGCGTGCTTACTAGCGTGGGTACAAAAATCCGACCCGTACATACAAGTCCTTAACACTTAACTCCCATTAATAAAAAATATGACTTAACAGAGTACACCGACCCCCGAGGAAAAAAATGATATCATCATTTTTTTTTGAAAATTACATCGAACAAAAATGGGAGGTAGATGACATTCTAATATCTACCACAAATAATTATATTATGTTAAGTAATATAATTAACCTAACAATAGAAGGATGGAAGTATGAGTAGAGAATGATGAAGAAGTATGTAAACAGAATCAAATGAATCGAAGATGCAGTATGCAAGCATAAACAAAATATGAACCAACAAGTAGAAAGTGCAAAGAAGAGATGGGATGGAATGAAGAATGACCAGCAAGGAACAAAAGCAAAGATATGTATGCAGAGAAAGAAGATAATAATACATTCTAATAACTATTTAAATTAAACAACGCATTGTATAAATAAATACAATCATGGCAAGATAGCATAGAACAAAAAGGCAATGTATATATATATATATATATATATATATATATATATATATATATATTCTTCTTCTTCGATCCTTAACCACCGACCGTCAAAGCAGTCAGTGGCCATCACGCCTAGTGGCGTCTTGTAGGGCAACAACAAATTGATTCCACTTTGCACGGTCGGTGGCCATCCTTCGTACAGTGCCCCAACTCTGGTTCATTCTATCCTGTTTTGCGGTCAGGACATCCGTTTTCATGTCAGTGGCTTCCTTTCGGCTTTCACCACTGACAGTCATACGAGCCACAGACTCCGAATGTCCATCCCGCAGCAAAGTTTGTTCATTTGATGTTGTTTCCGTAACTTCATTATTTTTTTTTACATAGACAGGGGTATCAGCCCTATGCTAAAACCCCCAACCTGGAGGACCAGGGTACCAGCTTTTGTCTGACCCCTACCCACACAGACCAGTCCAGCTTGGTATATATATATATACCAAAACACAAAAGAAAACTATAACTAAATAAAGCATAATAGACAATTTCAACAAGTTAATAAACTTATTAAGTACTAATAATTAATTATTATGGACATCACAACAACAACAACAACAAAAAACACCGTTATAAATCGTTACCACTGACGCACAACTAAGCGCTGGGTAAAGAAAAAACATTACAATGTCAGAAAAAAATATCTTTTTTCTTGTCTTCATTTTTAAAAAAAATGTACAATACCGAAATGTATCGTAATGATAAGTTAAGTAAACATAGTATCATCATTACAATTGTCATTTATTCAACGTTTATCAAAACACAGTAGTATAAGAACAATATGGTAATGAAATGGTGCATTATCAGAACACAGTCATATAAAAATAATAAAGTAATGAAATGGTGCATAAAGATGAACCAACATACTATCTTAAAGAAGTTATATCATATCCTAATACAATACTATCTAATATACTATACTATACTAATATACAATACTATCTACTATCCTAAAGAAGTTAGATAGTAAAGAAAACTCCAGTGGTCTTGGAACATTCTATGAACATGAAGAGGTAACATCATATAATGCGGAGTCAACATGCCGAAGGGCTTCACTGGAACAGTAAATCTTGCACAAGGCGACATATACAACAGGTTTTAGAGTAACAGCCTAATCAATTAACATAGCAGCTCTGATTCTCATGGAAAAGCCGTTGCTGTGAAAAAACACAAATGAAAATCTCTGTTTGGTAAAGGTAGGATTTAATGAGAAAAAAACAAACAGAAAAGTTAACTTTACATTTAACCTACCAACTGTGGCTGTGTAAACTTCCGGCCCCTTTATGATGCGGAACAAACCTTCCTCCGTCACTTGTAGACAAAACAGGAGGATTAGGTAGAGGATGACCGCAACTCAAGGTAGTCACCGCTGTAGGCTGGAGCAAAGTTGTGCACTCAGAGCACCGAGATGCTCTCTCGGAATCAAAAGCAGAGCAAGCAGTAGCATTTGAGACACTATTATTATTGTTACCTTGATTATCAATAACTTGTGGCTCTTGTTGAGCAGGGTTAGCATGGCGATGCGATCTATCATTTGGAGATCTACCGTCATATCGAGATCTATCACTACTATTATCTCTTTTGGGACCATTGTTATGTTTTGAACCCCAGTTAGCATTGTTGCGATTACTATTTCTCCTTTGATCAAAATATCTATTATGTGAATTTTGTTGTCTTCGAGAAAAATTACTGTAAGGTTGATAATCTCTAGTGTAGTTATCCCTACTATAATTTCCAAAGTTGTTAGAACCAAAATGTTGAGGTCCGTTTAATTGTCTCCAGTTTCTTGGAGAAGGAAAATTACTACGTGATGAACACCCTTGGTACCGTCTAAAATCACGATTATCTCTCCTACCAAAATTGCGATCCGCACTTTGTGATCTACGGTGCAAATTAGGAGCATATGGTATTGCCGAAGCCACAGGTAAACCTTCTCTGACTTGAGAGTGGCTAACAGTCACATTTGGGTGTGCCGTGACGTATTGGCAACAGTACTGTTCCATATCTTTCAAGTTCGTATGCTTTAGCTCATGTAGAAATGAAAGAAAAGAAGTAATAACTTATGACATGACTTTGTCACGAAGCAAGTCCATAAGGGCTTCATATGTGTGTTCAGTTTTTGAAAGTTCAATCCAACCTGAAAACGTAAGACGTATATTTGATATAAACTCTGAAAAATCTTCCCAAGTCTCCGGTAATAGAGTCTTAAAGCGCAGACTATAACCGTCTTCATTAGGTTGATATTTCTTTAACAAGGCAGCCCTGGCAGTATCATAGTTATTCTTGTCAGGCCCCTCCAATCTAATTACAACATTCATTGCTTCACCCGTAAGTAGTTCCATAAGTCGTGCACAATATTCCGACTTATCTATTTTCTGAGATTCACAAGTAAGTTCAAATCTATTCAGGTAAAATACGATATCGTCAGAAGTAGGTTTAAAAGAAGGTAATCTGAGCTTATAAGAATGACTATTTGTCTTATGAGAAGTAGTTTGAGTTTCCATAGCATCTTGTGTATTAACACCATTCACTACCTTCATCCTCTCCAACTCCATAGATAACAACTTTTGCTCGTACAGTCTAAGGTTCTCCTCAGCTTGCATCTGAAGTTTTCTCTCTTCCAATTTCCTTTGAAGTTTTCTATCTTCAGCCTCCATTTGAAGTTTTTTCTCTTCCAGCTTCTGAGCCTTGTCATATTCGACAAGTGCGAATTCTCTTACTTCTTCTGTAGTCATACCAAGGGATTTCCCTTGTTTAATGAAGTAGTCTAAATTGGACATTATGCTCGATTTTATAAGATATGTAACTTGTACAAAATATGTGGAGAAACTAACTTTATCCCAACTTAGTGGGTGGCAAGTCCTTGCTTAAGAACCTGTAAATTACCTTTCCAATAGTTAACAATGTTATTAATTACTTATTAAAATATGCATTATAATATTATCCGATCATAAGAAAAATAGACGATGTGAACAAGAGTGACAAAGACAGTATATAAAGAACAAATGACCATGTTCGCAGAATCAACTAAACAAGAAAGAAAATTAAGAAAAAATATTGCAAAGAATGCAATGACACCGCGAATGGAATGACCAGACAAATAACAACACAGTGTATAAACAAAAAATTTGTATAGAAATAAACAATAGAGAGATAGAGGATGACAACTACAAATGAATAAATCGAGAAACTAAGGTAAAGAGAAAAAATACTACAATAGCAACAATAAGACAGTTCGTCACACCTAAAAAATGATGTCACAGATTACCAAACACAGTGGACTGCAACGCATCAGCAAAAATTCGCTGGAAATTTCCACTGCGGGAAATCCGTAAAATGTCCCTACAGAACGCTTACGTAGGCCCTGAATGAACTGGGATGTATCCTAACGTAAGTCACCATCCCAACCGCCCACATAAACATGGAACATATAACATAGAACACGAAATAGAATAAATGGTCAAAGCTCTGAGGAAGGCTCGATAACACAGAACAGTGGTACAGTTTACAAACAAAAAAGACCACTTATCTTCAAAATAAGGAACTCCCGGCCTCCGCGAGAACGACAATGATGGGCATCGGGTAACACAATACAGTCCAACGTTGATGGCTACTGGATCTCCTAGCTTCCCAGGTCCTTGACATAGGATGACGTTTACTTGAACCGCCTGCACTCAAAAACTAGCACTGTCAACACTGTAAATCCTGTTGAACTTGAAATCACAACAAACTTCTGTACTTGGTAACACCCCAAAATGCTGGCCACCACTTTATGTTACTGGTTTTATTTCTTGGTTGACAGGATCATGTTGCTGTGTGGTTGTAGACACTTCTGTAGATGGTGAATGTTTGTGGTGGGTGGCACGGTTAGACAGAGTAAATACTATCGCTGATGATTACAATCAGCCCTGGTCGGGCTTACAAATGGCCGACAGGTGTGTAATGTGGTATATATCTGTATACGCGAATGTCAAGAGTACTGGTATCCCAAAGTAGACTGGAATCACACACCACAGCAAACGTAGACATCAGGAAATGTTGTAACTAGTGGTAACGTTCTACAGTTTATTGACGAGACGGTCACGTAGACATCATGGCAAGACAATTCACAGCATAATCATGAAGCAACATGTAAATAAGTCCATAACAGCGTGCATGGTCCATGGGGATATAATCATAGATAACAGCTCATAACAAATCATCAAACATCAGTAAGTAAATTCGTACGACTCAGTTACTGGTACGAAAACCCCAAGCACAAAGGCTGCAGAGCACAGCAGCTCATAATCATAAAAATCAGGGCAAAAATATCCATCCAAGAAAGGGACTGCATACATCGCAGTTTACAATAATATAGCCTGAATCAACATACTCCAAGGCCTGAATAATACATCTCCTGGGAGAAAGAACATTCCCTTTAATAATATATCTAACTTCAAAATCCATCATCGGAAATATGAATATATATAATGGCCTACAATCCATGGCCTGAAGATATCTTCAATATATATTAAATTCTCCCTTTCACAAAGATACGCTGGAACACACTCACGAGATGGCCCGACCATCTCGAAGCCCTGCCAGGAACACACTGACACGAGATTACAACTTCTCGGTCCAGCTCAGTAAAAATCCCCATGCGCGAACTCACCGCGTGAGACTACAGCTCAGGCTCAACCGTCTCTACCCCAAAACTATCACTCAGAACATTCGAACAGTTTCTTTAACATATCTTTTTCAAAACAAACTACGAACTGCTCAGTTGAGCTATGTTCAAACATTACCGAGCATAACGCCCCCCAACTAAACAACTCATCTCATCACTTAAAGCGTGCTTACTAGCGTGTGTACAAATATCCAACCCGTACATACAAGTCTTTAACACTTAACTCCCATTAATAAAAACTATGACTTAACACACCCCTTGGTCTAAGACGGAAAGAACTAAGGTTAAATTATTGGAGTAAAGTAGCACAAGAAATGCCCCACCCAGCACATAAAGTGTTGCGAACAGATTCTTTTGTGTGATAGTCTGTTACGCTCAGATTCTGTTGGTAGGCATACAAATATAAAGTAATATCTATCTGTCTGATGAAAAGTATTTATTTGAGAATCAATAATACTTACTTGATAGTCAAAGGGGCACCACCCGTGATTGGTTGAGGTTATATCCCGTTATATGGTTTAGCTTTTCCTGAATCTCGAACCTGGCGTATGAATTCTGGATTTACATCGGTTTTGTTTCTGGTATGGCCAGAAACAGATTGGTCTTGCTTAGAATGTTTATGGCCCGAGCCTATGTTTATTCCTTGACTATTTAAGGCGAATCGGTCTTACATCTTAGTATCTTTGTAGTGTCTATATCGGCCTACTTCTTGAGTTGAACTCTGGGGGTCAAGTGGCACTTCTGCGCATGCGTCGTTTTAGGGAGTCGAGAAGAAGCTTCCGTGATGGCGAACTGTGGGTTCTGCACGGACGAAGAAAATTCCGAAGATTTTGTCTTTGTGGTTGATTTTGGGGAAGGAGAAGTTTTCTCAGTATGACTATGATGTCCGTTATTCTCCCCCAACGGTTATTCTTTACGCCAAGGGATGGCGTGTGCTATTTGCTAGTGTTTTTCTGGACTTAAGGTAAAGCAGAAACATTTACTGAACTTTCCTTAGGCCTAACTAACTTTGCAGACATCATACTGTCTGCCGATGTATTTGATTGATTGTACTTAGACGACTCTTCTACTAGCAGCACTATGCATTGGACATATGCAACATTTATCATGGGATATGGAAAGCCCAATATATTATTTGAGTAATGAACGGAGCCTTCACTTTCGTTTAAGACATCTCCAGCGTGAGCGACACTCACTGAAACTAACGCCATTTTGGATCCCACTTTCGGTCTATTCGGATTATCGATCAGAGAACAGGAATGCCTTATTACCTGATGGCGATACCAAGACCTATATTTTATTGAAATCCACTCCTTGTCTATTTAAGATTGTCATCATAAGAGCCCGCTGAATTTACGGCCTGAAAGACTTAGCCAGAAGAGGTTCTGACAGGGAGCCATTATTGATCATTATTTGTTAGCATTAACTGACGCGATTCGTCAGTTAAGGCATGAGACGATAGACAACCAGAATTATGTGCTTGCCTACTATCGTTCTATTGTATTCATATGCTATACGAACGCCAATTTGATGTCGTCACCCATTTTTCAAGTATACGATGATTTTTGTGCCAACCTTTTCCAGTGACTGTAGCTGTGTTGTCAGAGTATGCGTCATATTAAATGTCTGAAATGTCAACAGTGGTTCACGTTATTGACTTCTAGTTACGAGTGAATGAGTGCCTTATCAACCTGTCAACTCTACAGAACAGTCCATCCATTCGCGTGACTTACAGCTACACTCTCACTCCATGTAAACACTGTCCCTTGTTAGCGCCTCAACACTTGGTGAGCAAGGTGACTTATATACACAACACTGCGTCGGTCGAGTTGACCTTTTTTCCATCATGTGTCCAGTCTTCATCACTACTAGTATTTACATGCAACACACTGCAAAGAGGAATAATCTTTGCAACACTGGTGGCCAGATTTCTGGGTCTAACCTTCGCAGTGGACAATATTTAGAAGTCAACTACTGATTGTTCCCTGACGCCTGATACGACACACCAGCAGTACAACTCTACAATTTGTCAGCATTTTGTCACGTGACCTGAATACAGTAACTAGTTCAGCGTTTGTTGATATTTTTCATTGTACAGACATATTTACACAGCAGGTTTGGATCGAATATTTAAATGTGTTAGCAAGAAGTACAGTAAAGTCGAATTGAGAAGTCCTACTTATTATAGCGATAGGAACTATCAACGGTGGATCTTCTTGTGTTCTTCTACATATTGTTGAACTTTGTAATAGTTTAATCCAGAAGTAATTATTTATTAAAGTGGCAGTACTATTGTTTTAGAATAACATCTGAGCCTTCTGTGCAACACATTCCATTACATTGCATTATATGATATAAATGTATTTATGTTTAAATGTTTACATGTAATATTGTTGTGTATATGTCCGTACGCGGGTGGAAAATATGGTTTCCCATGGAATAACGATACTGCCTCTAATGGGAGTTGGCGTCAGGCCAACAAAGGTAAATCAAGTTTGGATCACGGTGAGGACTTTGATAAGTGTCATGATAAGAGTCCTCAGGGAAACCGTGCATCGAATTTTCAAACTTCCAATAAATTAATAAAAGAGAAGAAGACTATTAGTGCCCATCGTACTCAGCTCAGCCAGTATGATGTACCTATTAAGCACATTGACACAGGAAAAAATAAAAGCAATTTTGCTAAGAGAGATAATCGTGATTGTGGACATTACCAAACGCGTCCATATGATAATAGTTCTTTTTCAAAGAACTGGATGCAATTTAATGGTCCTCAACATTTTGGTCCTAGTGACTATAAGAACTTTCATAAAGGTTATCGACATTGTAATAATTGTTCTCCAGGACAACAAAAACTATCAAATAGATATTTTGTTCAGAAGAGAAATAACAATCATAACTATGTTAACTGGATTTCAAATAAGAGCAATGGGCTCAACAGAGATAAGAATTTTGACAGATCTCGTTGTGATGGTAGATCTCAACATGATACCACCTAACTGTTAAATCTTGGACTTCTTAATGTGTCTAACTCTACAACAGTTCTTTTCTATATCAAAATATGTACACATTTGTAATATATGATATAGTGATTGTATAAACACTTAGCGGTTCACTAATGTATATTCATCACTAGTCCTTTGATCCTTTTTCTTTTTGGCCATCATGAACTTATGTTACTTAATATGATATTGTTGTATGAAATTATTGTATGCATTGTGTCATTGCCAGTATTGTACGAGGGAAGGTCAAAAAGTAATGCCTCCAATTTTTTATGTATGTAAATACTGCATCGGTGTGCAATTTGTAAATTTAGCAGGATTCCTCAAACACTCTTCTGCATTGTATAGCATTACCAACCTGTTACAGTAACAGGTGGCACCACTGTAACAGTTTAAAAATGGCTGCCAAAGATGTTCGGTTAAAGCAACGTTATGTCATAGAATGTTGACAGACAGACATAAAGAAACAAGGAAAACCATAGTCATCAACCTCCTGCACTGTTACGAAACTGAAGGAGAAGAGTTTTTATCGAATATTGTGAAAGGTGATGAGACTTGGGTTCATTTTTTTAAACCAGAATCCAAGAGGCAGTCAATGGAATGGCATCACACAACATCGCCGACAAGAAAGAAGTTCAAAAGTTCACCATCTGTAGGGAAAGTTATGGCCTCCGTGTTTTGGGATGAGAAGGGTGTGATTCTTCTCGACTTCTTGGAACAGGGAAACACGGTGAATGCAGACCGTTACATTGAAACTTTGAAGAAGCTTAGAAGTCGTCTTCGGCGACTTTACCCATTAAAAGATCAGAGAACTGCACTACTGTTGCACGATAATGCCACGCCACACACCGCTAAACGCACCATTGATGCGATTGCAGAATTTGGCTGGACATTATTACCACATCCCCCTTACAGTCCCGATCTTGCACCTTCTGACTTCCATCTGTTTGGACTACTGAAAGAAGATCTTCGCGGACATCACTTTGAGGACACCGAGACCCTTAAACGCGCCTTACGTCAGTGGTTTAGGAAAAAGGACACACATGTTTACCGTGCGGGGATACATGCCCTTGTGAGAAGATGGACAAAAACTGTAACAAATAACGGAGACTACAATGAGAAATAAATTTTTGAAGTTCAGACTTGGGGGCTACATTTCAGTGTGAATTTTATCTGTTTTCTTGCCTGTTGAATGAAATTAAAAATTACGAAGCATCACTTTTTGACCGTCCCTCGTAGTATACGTTGGTGACACCTCCCTGGAAATATTAATACTTAGAGAAATACTTTCTCTGAGATGATGAGATATATTCTCACCTGTCGAGCTATACTTCGACTTTGCCTTAATTTGGCGTTATAAATTGCTGATATTTCTCATCTGCGCATTATTCGTGCGTTGTGAGCCTATTGTATGTTGCTCTCTGATGAAAAAAAATGATTTCTTTTTTTCCCTGGGGGGTGTGGTAGTCTGTTGCGAACAGATTCTTTTGTGTGATAGTCTGTTACGCACAGATTCTGTTGGTAGGCATACAAATATAAAGTAATATCTATCTGTCTGATGAAAAGTATTTATTTGAGAATCAATAATACTTACTTGATAGTCAAAAGGGCACCACCCGTGATTGGTTGAGGTTATATCCCGTTATATGGTTTAGCTTTTCCTGAATCTCGAACCTGGCGTATGAATTCTGGATTTACGTCGGTTTTGTTTCTGGTATGCCCAAAAACAGATTGGTCTTGCTTAGAATGTTTATGGCCCGAGTCTATGTTTATTCCTTGACTATTTAAGGCGAATCGGTCTTATATCTTAGTATCTTTTTAGTGTCTATGTCGGCCTACTTCTTGAGTTGAACTCTGGGGGTCAAGTGGCATTTCTGCGCATGCGTCGTTTTAGGGAGTCGAGAAGAAGCTTCCGTGATGGCGAACTGTGGGTTCTGCACGGACGAAGAAAAGTCCGAAGATTTTGTCTTTGTGGTTGATTTTGGGGAAGGAGAAGTTTTCTCAGTATGACTATGATGTCCATTATTCTCCCCCAACGGTTATTCTTTACGCCAAGGGATGGCGTGTGCTATTTGCTAGTGTTTTTCTGGACTTAAGGTAAAGCAGAAACATTTACTGAACTTTCCTTAGGCCTAACTAACTATGCAGACATCATACTATCTGCCGATGTATTTGATTGATTGTACTTAGACGACTCTTCTACTAGCAGCACTATGCATTGGACATATGCAACATTTATCATGGGATATGGAAAGCCCAATATATTATTTGAGTAATGAACGGAGCCTTCACTTTCGTTTAAGACATCTCCAGCGTGAGCGACACTCACTGAAACTAATGCCATTTTGGATCCCACTTTCGGTCTATTCGGATTATCGATCAGAGAACAGGAATGCCTTATTATCTGATGGCGATACCAAGACCTATATTGTATTGAAATCCACTCCTTGTCTATTTAAGATTGTCATCATAAGAGCCCGCTGAATTTACGGCCTGAAAGACTTAGCCAGAAGAGGTTCTGACTGGGAGCCATTATTGATCATTATTTGTTAGCATTAACTGACGCGATTCGTCAGTTAAGGCATGAGACGATAGACAACCAGAATTATGTGCTTGCCTACTATCGTTCTATTGTATTCATATGCTATACGAACGCCAATTTGATGTTGTCACCCATTTTTCAAGTATACGATGATTTTTGTGCCAACCTGTTCCAGTGACTGTAGCTGTGTTGTCAGAGTATGCGTCATATTAAATGTCTGAAATGTCAACAGTGGTTCACGTTATTGACTTCTAGTTACGAGTGAATGAGTGCCTTATCAACCTGTCAACTCTACAGAACAGTCCATCCATTCGCGTGACTTACAGCTACACTCTCACTCCATGTAAACACTGTTCCTTGCTAGCGCCTCAACACTTGGCGAGCAAGGTGACTTAGATACACAACACTGCGTCGGTCGAGTTGACCTTTTTCCATCATATGTCCAGTCTTCATCACTACTAGTATTTACATGCAACACACTGCAAAGAGGATTAATTTTTGCAACATAAAGCATTTAACAAAAACCAACCAAGTGTATGGGACGGCCCCTTAAACAAAGATAGATATCCAACAGGGTGGAGAACTATAGAAGATCTAGCGCAGCTCAAAGAACTATCAAACACAATTAAAAATAGTAACAATTATAGAAGCAAAATACCACCATGGGAACTAAAATCACCAATCATAGACTACTCACTTACTGAAAAGATCAAACAAAACATAGAAGATAAGGAAGCCAAAATGGTAAGTAGAAAGGTCATAGATCAACTAACTAAACAAAGTCTGGCCGTCTACACTGATGGAACCAAAGGTGATAGTAGGCAACTAGGTGCAGGAGTTGTAATACCGCAATGGGGAATTAAAAAAAGCTACAGTATAACTGAAGCGGCTTCAATTTTTACCGCAGAGATGGTAGCAATTTTAAAAAGTTTAGAAATAATTGAAGATAACCCACCAGAAGCTGTTACGATATTTACAGACTCATTATCATCACTACAAGCACTAGAACACCCAGGTAAATGTAGCCGGCCAGATATAAAGGAAGAAATTCTAGCAATTAATACATCACTAGAGAACAGAGGATGTAGTGTGAGGCTAGTGTGGGTTCCAGCACTCATAGGTATAGCTGGTAACGAGTTGGCAGACCAGAACGCCAAGAATGGAAGAATGAGTAAAAACAAAATAAGAGCAGGACTGGGAAGGTCGGAGATCAAGAGCCAAGTGAAGCTAACTATAAAATAGGAATGGAAGACAACATGGAAGAACAGTAGAAAAGGCAGACACGCGTTCAAACTGCTGAAAGAACCAACAAGGACGTGCCTGGACAGAGAAGAATTAAATATACCATCGAACAGGAAACTGTGGCGTCTCCATCTCGGTGCAGCATACTTTATGATAGAGGAACCTCACTGCTAAGAATGTCAGGAAGAGAATGACAAAGACCACTACCTGATCCACTGTAAAAAGTACGAACAACAAAGGCTTGAATTAAAAACTTACTATAGAAGTCACAATATAAGCATGACAGGTGATAAGGTTTTAAGTATAGATGCCCCAGGAGATGCCCAATCAATACTTAAAAGATATATACATAAAACAAAGGAAAACATATAAGGTTAGTACTTCAGAAAGGACATTCAACCAAATAGAAATTATGCAACAAAAACTAACAAATCATAAAAAAAAATAAAACCAGAAAAATTAGCAAACCCATTAACTACTCACAGGAGAAGGAAAGGCAAAGAGATTAACACACAAAAAGACACAAATACAAATTAAAACCAAGTGCAAAGGACAATAGCTATGTATATACAATACAAACAACTGAAAATAAAATGACAAATACCAATATAAATTAAAACCAGCAACTGCAAAAGACAATAGTTATTGAAACTTAATACAAAATTAGAAAATAAAACGACACTAAATACCCCAATTATAACCAATTTTCAGGTTGATCAGGGTAGACCAAGATGGAACGAGAAGAGGCAATAATGGTCAGCTGTTAAGTGCCCGCTCTCCACCCATCACCGTTTCAAAACAACAACAACAAGCCCCTTAGTAAGCGAATTGTTGTGCTTATGGTGATGTTTCTGTTTTTCATTACGTTGCTCATCCTAGTAAAGGCTTCTCTGGACATGACGGTCCTTTTCTTTATCTCTATGTAAAACTAAAATAATGAAAATAAATACAGGAAACGATAACAAGATTGTACTAGAAGAAACACTACTACGAGAAGCAGATTCATACATACATACCTTGGCAACAGTCGAGCTAGAGGGACAGACGGTCGTATCAAAATAAGAATGCAGAAAGCTAGAGGGGCTTTCAATGCATTGGGAAATACGTTAAGATCAATACAAGTCAACTCCAACACAAACATCAACATTTTCAATTGAAATAGCAATCAGTCCTATTGAATGGCTCTAAAACATCATGAAATAAAAAAAAAACAAAAAAAAAAAACACACTGAATAAGTTACAGACTTTCATAAATAGAGGTTGGCGTAAAGCAGAAGAATTGAAGTGGTGTGACAAGATCAGTAATGTGAAACTGATGACAAGATCAGTAATGTGAAACTGATGACAAGATCAGTAATGTGAAACTGATGACAAGATCAGTAATGTAAAACTGATGACAAGATCAGTAATGTGAAACTGATGACAATATCAGTAATGTGAAACTGATGACAATATCAGTAATGTGAAACTGATGACAAGATCAGTAATGTGAAACTGATGACAAGATCAGTAATGTGAAACTGATGACAAGATCAGTAATGTGAAACTGATGACAAGATCAGTAATGTGAAACTGATGACAAGGTCAGTAATGTGAAACTGATGACAAGATCAGTAATGTGAAACTGATGACAAGATCAGTAATGTGAAACTGATGACAAGATCAGTAATGTGAAACTGATGACAAGATCAGTAATGTGAAACTGATGACAATATCAGTAATGTAAAACTGATGACAAGATCAGTAATGTGAAACTGATGACAATATCAGTAATGTGAAACTGATGACAAGATCAGTAATGTGAAACTGATGATAAGATCAGTAATGTAAAACTGATGACAAGATCACTAATGTGAAACTGATGACAAGAACCACACAAGTGCCAATGGAACGAGAAATGAGAAGTAGACACTGGAGATGGATAGGACACACATTGAGGACACCTGTTGATAGCATTATCAGGATGTCCTTGTCCTGACATATCGAGGACATGAAAGGTAGAGGAAGACCAAATAACACATGGAGAAGACAACTGGAGGGAGACATAAAGGGCAGGAAGAAGACATGGAATGACCTTGACCTAATTTCACGTGACAGGAAAACTTGGCATGCGTTTGTTGAAGGTCTAACCTCCTTGGGGAGTTGAAAGGTGATCATGATGAAGCAACAAAGGTTCAAGGCCAGAGTGAACAAAAAAAAAAAAAAAGCTCACAGGACAGTGATTGTCTGAGCCCACACTCCGCAAAGTAAAACAAGTCAATGACGAGACATGGACATAATGAGCAGGAGGAAAAAGTTTCTTCTTCTTCTTCATCATTCACCCTCAGACGTCAACTTGAATATGTTCAACAAAAGCAGTGGTGAGTCTGAGGATGTTGACATCACCGTAGAACTTTTCCAGGAGTGGTACTTGAGATGGTCATATGCGCTTTCTCTGTTCCTCATACGTTGGGCACGTTTGAAGCAGACGGTCAGCAGTTACTATATCAGTGTCACAGTTACACTTATCAGTACTTCCTATCTTTAACTTGTTGAATAGATGGTATTCCAGTCTGTTGTGACCTGTGCGAAGTCTGAAAATTACCACTTGTTGACTTCTGCTGAGCTGGTAAGACGCATCGTTGTTTGTGTGACCTCGATGTTCTGTTTCCCATTTGCTCCTGTACTTATGCTTGATAAAACTCTTGGTCTGTTCATAAGTTATGCTTGTGTCACGTTGTGGTAACTTTCCACCTTCCTTTGCCAGTCTTTCAGCCTCTTCATTTCCGGTGATGTTGCCTTGAGAAGGGATCCAATGTATCACAACTATTTTAAATTGCTGACTCAGTTTGTGAAGTGTTTCTGTTATGTCATCCAGGTCGGTATTATTTTGATTCTTCAGCGTTGCCATCACTGTCAGCACATCTGAGAAGAAAACTACTTTTCTCTCCGAGCTCTCTTCTGTCATTATGACTTCTGCTGCAATTTTAAATCCTCTGCTTCTGCTCTGAAGTTACTCAAGACTTTTCTTGTTGCGAATGACAGATTTTTGTGTGTGCCATTGCTTAAGCTCAGAAAGACTCCTCCACCCTCATCTTCTGTTACAGTTCATTGAAGGCATAGGTTCCCTGGAAAGCTGTAGAGTTATAATAGATGAGTGCATGAATCATGTTAGCTCTCGATCTGTCTTGCTCTGACATGGCGTGAGAAGAAACCAGAGTCCAAAAGTAAACTAGATGCTTCATTCACGCTACAGGAATGGTCACTCAGTTGTCTCACTCCATAGATCCTTCTGCGAATTCGTGAGACAAAAGCGTAAGCGTTCATCCTCGTGACAATTTAATTTTTAGCTCATCCTCACTATCTGTAACCTGGATTACAACCACAACTTGCGGGTTGAAACTATTTTCACGATTTTATTGAAGTTATGCCTTTGTGTAGCAAGGCGTATATCATTCATCCTAGGCATATGTACTTCGGTTATATCAGAGCGCAATTCTAACAGGTTGAAACTCTTTCTGGCTGAACTTGTCCCTGGAAGCTCACGACTTGACTGCACACACTGGAAGCTGACTCAAGACTATGTGCCTCAACAAGTGTATTTCTACTTTCTATTTATCATATCCAATCAGCACCCCGTACTCACTTACCAATCATTCTCCGCGGAATTCACTTGTCTTCACACTATCACTTGTCAAACTTCGTTCCATGTGAAGTTTACAGCATCTATCAGCTCAAAAAATAGGACACTTATATATATTTTTTTTTAAATCACAAGAATAGTAGACTCCCTCTCTTTAAAAACAGTAACACACATAAAATTACTAATATTTCATTCTTATCTTAAACTTTCATAGCACCAGGAATACGCACGAGCAATTTCCATTGTGATTTCAGTTCAATGATTTATTTGAGTACACGATGTTGCCTACAATGTGATTTTACCGCTTTTAATTTTCTATTGCCCTAAACATTTATTACAGTTTTTGGTAAACTGCAACAGTAAAATAGGGTAAATTTGCTGGTTGTCTTATACTAAAGGATAGTCGTATAGATAGGCTGGACTAGAGAAGCTGCTTATTCCAGAGGCAGATCTTCTCCTTAAGCTATTCACTCGTGAAAATCTATTTTCTTACACCTTTACTTCTCACGTACTTATCACCATCCACAATACTCAGGCGGGACCATAAATAACTTTAAAACCTATCTAATCACGACAGGGTCTAAGGCGCTAAAACTTGGCTGACCTCTGTGTTTCAGTAGCGGGATCAACGTGCTTCAGTTTCCACATTTCATTGGCTTCTAAACTGGCACACATAACGTGTTCAGAGGCTCCCTCAGATACGTAATAATAGAACCTGGAACATAAGGGGTAACATGTGGCTATGTGGTTCTGTTAAGCACACATGCTACGGTTGTTAATGAAGCGATCTTGTTTCAGTGACTGCGTATAAATGAATGATTCTTGGCTGTGTAAATCGGAGATAACACAATGAGACAGTTTCTACTGTGCAGAACATAACAAAATACATGAATAAATATCACGTTATGATACATGGGTATGTTATAACTTTTGCCTTCACCTGCTTGATACCAAGTATGTTGTAAGCTTCCAGGCAAGAACTAGCCATGATATATTTGGCTAAACAATAAAGTGATATGGTTCTTGACCTGCCTGTGGAGGTTACT
>JAMPIV010004411.1:82500-92500 GCA_024509875.1 Oreohelix idahoensis | reverse complement strand
ACATGTGGAATCAATTCCAATTGAACATGTAACAGAATAAAACGTTCTGGGGATGACGACTGACAAGCACTTAACGTGGAACTCCCATGTACGGAATTTAACCAAACACATTGCTCAAAAGACGTACCAGCTGGCCAAAATAAAACACTTCTTAGACGCAGACACTAGACCATTGTTCTACCCTTCACATATACAGACACATCTGGATTACTGCTCTACACAATGGGATGATTGCCCTAATTCCACCGCAAAGAAACTGCACTCCATCCATAAGAGTGCAGTACGTCTGATCACCGATAATCGCACGATACTACACGCAAGGACACGAAAAGAACCCAAAATACTGCCCCTAAACCAATGTCTCCACTACAACAAAGCCAAGCTGACACACAATTCTATCTAACAATTCCCCACCGTACCTACGATCATTGTTTCCCACCATTAGAAGAAATGAACTACAATTACATCAGTTACGTCTGCCCAATCCTAGGATCGACCTCTTCAAAAAGAATCTAACCTACTCTGGAGCCTACTTGTGAAACAACCTTCCACAGCACACAAAAAACCTACCTACACAATACTCATTCAACAAAGCACTTTTCAAACACTTCATCAACGTCGATTATCTACACCCATTGAAGCAGCCTTTGTCAGTCCACATCTCATCTTTATGTCAACCTTTCTTTTCCTCTTCCGCTCGTTTTTGTCCATGTGAAAAATTTGCTTTATATCCATGTAGTATTACTATATAATGCAATGTATGTGAGAATGTACCCGCATAGCACTGTACTTTTGAAATATGTAATGTATTTGTTTGCTTATATGTGATGATGTGTATGAGAATGAGCAAATACACATTTTTTACTGCTCGAAGATTTTTCTTGCTACATAAATGCATAAAAATTTATTATTATTATTTCATTTTCCCACAAAAATGTACAGATATAAGCGAGAATGTGTTTATGTAATTTTTGTATTGATGTTTAATGACACATTAAAAAATGCATATTAATTATAGATAACTGCATCAATGAGTGCCTTGATGACTGTATGAGTGAGTATCGAGATAGAGAATGAAAGGCAAAGGGCTGGATGGTCGGACAGACCTGGATCCCCAATTCTTTACCCTTTAAAAAAAGTTAAGTCTATATATCTCTCTTACTGATTCTGCACTTGGGTTAAGGTGGGCAAAGAAATAAAAGGAAGTCTCATCCCATTCAATAGCAGACAGTAAAATAATGCATGAGTTCTGATACCATGCCACCAAATCTGATTATGTTCGAATTCATGACTTACTGTACAGAGTTAATGTACGAGCGCTTAATTTTTGAATGTGTTGATAATACTGATTACTTGTGATTGAAGTTAATAATGTTTTAGTTTTAAAACATTTTGAGAATAGTATTGCATAGCAGAAAAGTAAAAAGGCAATTATGCCTTTTTCTTTACCCTAATGAAGTAAAGATTTCGTTCATTCTTTTACCTCATAAAATCATTTAGTTTACCACCCAAAACTATCTCGTTTACCCCCCAAAATCATCTAGTTTGCTAGTAGCAGAATGTCTTTGAAAAACACAGATGTATATGTGACGTATTATGTAAATGAAGCCTCCTGTATCCGACAGCCTTTCGTGACCTCAGCGTAGTTTCAAGATTTGCTAACCTAGTCACGCATTTCTCTGCCTGTCTGACTCATCCTTTAATCCACGCCTTTTTTTACTTGACCGTATCAAACGAGCTGGTTTACCAACTTGCGCAACCTGTCATTCATAGCTGTCACGTAGGGTTTATATTCATTTAATTTCCTACATCTTCTTCCTATTCGTTCACCCAAATTCTCTCTTTTATTATCTCTGTATTTCATTTTTTCCTGTATATTTTTCATCCATTCGTTTTGCGAATATTATTTTCATATAATTCGCAAACTTTACCTGTTTTCCTTTCTCTTAAACTGAGAATCGCGCTAGGACGATATTACGTAGATGTCAGGGCTGCAGGGCGTCAGAAGGCGTGATAAGTCGGTTCGCTGAACATAGGACGTAGCAAATCGTCTACATTCTCACCGAGCGCGCGAGCTTCTTCTCGGCATTAGTCCCGGTGAGGTGTGATACTTTACATCTGCACCGGTCAGTATCCAGACATTTGTCTGAAAAATCCCAAACTGACACGGCGCTCACTTGGGCCATGGTCAGCTGTAGTGTGAAAACTGCCCTGAAATGGAGTCAGGCTGTCTGGGATTTGAAACTGACACGCGTACATCGTGGTCAGTAGGTGACAGTTACGACACGCGTTAAGCGGACGTAAATGTTGGGAGTAGGGGAGATAATTTCGCTTGGCGAAGTAAGTTTGGGCCCTTTGTCTGATTTTAAGATATTGGCCAAGTTTGAAACTTTAATTTCATTCTCGCTCATAGACTCCACAGTAGATAGGTCGCTCGAAAACAGAATAGCTGTTAGAGAAGATCTCAGTTTGTTTCGGCAATTTGTCGAACTTCTAGACTTCCAGAAATATTTTCAGCATTTTTATTCTTAAGTTGTGCGACTACCTGTAATTCTGTGGTTGAGGTAATTAATATGATAGATATATAGATTTTGTGAGTGTTAAAGTGTTAAATCGCTTAATTCATTTTAATCTATTTCTTTAGCGCAGAAGAGAAATAAAGTGGTAGGCTATTATATTTTCTAGGGAAGCATTCAGTGGAAAGCAGACTAAAAATTAAAATTTCTAGCTTATAACGGCAATTGTAGCTATTTATAAATTTAATTTAACTGCTAATACTCAGTCGAGTGTATTTTTCTAAACTAACGTATAAACTCTAGAATCCAGCCTCATGAATGGTGACGGGATACGCACGTGTTCTTAATTTATGAGGATTGCTGATTTTTAAATATAACTTACGTCACGGGAAGTTTAAATGATAAGCAAAGCTCTCTGCTTGCAAGTTTAAATGTAAGTTTTAACCAGTACAGATTCTGTTTATTATATTATATGTGTTATTTTTCCTCCACACAGTGAAAGTTTTGGGGTGACCCTAACTTTACCAGCACCTAGTAGTAGTTTCCATACTTGTGAAGAAATAGACAGTCCTTATTTTGAACCACGTGGGTTTTCTCAAGTAACACTGATCTGACGGTGCAAGTTAGACAGAAATACTAATATCCCTATAACGGGTTTTCAAAGACTGTAATGATAAATACTGGACCTTGGAGCCAGCACTTAATTTCTTCTAGAAACTCTATATAATTTGCTGCCTGGTGGCGTGAATATTAACAATCATTTCCCGACTAGATTATATCTTGTGGACAAATCTGTGGTGTGACTAAAGTGAATCCTATACTGAGGGAAGGCACCGACCTGACATTCATCATTTTTTTAGAAACCTACGCTATTGACACTGTGCTCTGCTAACTCCCGCGCCTGGAATAATTGTTAGGTGACTTAATCAGACATTTGAACAAATTTGCATACCCAAGTAGTCGTTCCCGGAGACTCCAAGTTAAATACGTCTTTTGGAACTGGGGACTTCTTGGCAGAAGACTGCATTTTTTTTGAGTCTGTGTGAAAATCTAAAATCAATGTGTTCCAAGAGGCAGCAAGCAAAGTCGTGAGTACAAGTGTGAGAAGCCATGGCGGAATGAATGAGTGTACGCTGGTTTGAGTGATATTTTTCACTATTTTATCTTTGACACCCTGTTGCTGTCCTAATTTTTTTTCAATCTGCATAATTTGTTGCTAAGGCTAGAGTTCTTGTGTTTTTTGTCTTAGGTTAAATCAGATTTTTTTTTCAAACTCTGTGCATATAATTACGAGATAAAACAAAGAAAAAACTCTTAGACTCAAACCCTATGTATCTGTGACTCTGGCGCCATCATCTGTTCTCTTAACGGGGCCGGGCTAAACCTAGAGTTAACACTATAACGGGGCTATCATCCTTGCAACATTTCCTTGATTTTTTTATGACTATGTGTATATGTATTTTCCTTGATGTACTTTCTTTGATGTTGTGAGCCGATTTTTCCTGATATTAAAATCGCTCTTGAACTAAATAATCGTGTTTGGTCAGCTCGTTCTAGATAATATATATATCATTGTTATAGTTTTCCCACGTCTGTGTGTTTACCTGTCGTCACGTGTATGTGCGTGCCTGTGAGTGATAGAAATATACGTAATATGTATATTGGTGTAGTCTGTCTGACGCTGTAACAACTGTTGTAGAAGATAGGTGAGAGAGAGAAGAATTCTTTTCGCTTTCAGAGACAGCCACTATATCAAAATCTATCATCTCACGTGTGTGGAAATTCTATTACCTTTCACTAACTCTCACTGAGTCTATCACCTATTCAAACCTATTCAGAAGGGACCAAACCTAGTCTTAATTCTCCTATCGGAAATCTACGACAAATGAGGGCTCGTTTCCGGTCTTTGAACTTAGAATAGGAAGACGAGTACGACAAACGTGGACTCGTCTATCTGGATTTTGTATTTAAGATTCTTATTCTGTAATAGAGTAAGAGTGTGATGTCTTGTGAGTTGTTATATCTTTAAATAATTACCCCCTAGACTAGCGATCTGTTTACGGGCGTGCTGACCACACAAACTAATAAGTTTTTTTTTTTCCACAGCATCTTTGAATAATATACATTTTGGTTACAGGTTGATTTTGTCGGGATATATGTTAACTGCTGATTGTAATACTAAATGCTGGTAAAGTGGTGAGTGTATAACATTCACTGGGTACTGAGGCAGAACGGCGTTTGAACTAAGTTAAGGAGTGTGTTTCGGACTTTTTGTCCAGATTAATTCCCTCCCTTACCCGATCTGACTTCAGGGGCGAACTTATAGTGGATTTTTAAAAATTAAGGGATTATTTTTCTCTTTAATTTTTGCAATATTCTTTTGCTTTTCCACTGTAGCAACTTATTTTTCAGTTGTAATCTTAACTACCATTTATTTGGCGTAGTCGTGTTTTGCATTGAGTGCTTTATTGCCGATAATAGCAGCGATAGTTAGATTTTACTTTGGAGGAGGTATCCCAGGGTTAAATATATCATCTTTTGATTTTTGGTAATTTTTTTTTCTCGTAAGTGGTAGGAACCAGTGTATCCTTTTTCCTATTTTCTATCTCCACGTGTCTCAGTCACTGACATAATATGGCCGAGAGGGCAAAGCTTAGACAACTTCTCAGGGACGAAGCGAGAGAGGAGGGACTGGAAGGAGAGGAAGCGAAAGCTTTTGTCAGGGACGAACTGGAGAGATATGACGCGGAGAGAAAAGCAGCTGAAGCTAAAGAGGAAAAAGAAGAACTAAGGAGGAAAGAAGAAGCAGCCGAAGCTTTACAGCAGAAGAAGATTGAGGAGGAAATGGAAATTCGCAGGGCGAACGAACGAGAGAAGGAGAGACAGCATGAGGAAAGAGAGAAGGAGAGACAGCATGAGGAAAGAGAGAAGGAGAGACAGCATGAGGAAAGAGAGAAGGAGAGACAGCGTGAGGAGAAAGAGAAGGAGAGACAGCATTTGGAAAGAGAAAATGAGCAACGACGACAGCATGAGTTGGCTCTTAAGGCTCTAGAAGTCCAAAGTCGTGGGGCTGCCTCTACCTCCAGCAATGGAGAGTCTTCTCCTCATTCTTCCTTAACTGACCCTGCTAACACTCAATCTCTTCAACTAAATGCTATGTCTTTCACTCTTGAATCTTTTCCTTGTCCAAATGAGAAGATTGACACATGGTTAGAAAAATTTGAGAAAATTGCAACTCTGTACGGGTTAGAGAGGTCGCGTTGGAATATGAAACTTTCCCAGGCCCTAAAAGGTTCTGCTTATGATGTTTATTCTAAGCTGGAAAGTAGCCAACAAGACGACTACGATGTGTTGAAGAAAGCGTTACTGGAGCGCTTTGAAATGAACGCTCGCAAGTTTTTGCAACTGTTTCGCAACAGCCGGAAAGAGAATTCTGAAACTTTTCACCAGTTCTCATCTCGTCTTAAGGGATATCTAACAAAGTGCCTGGAGCTTTCGCAGCTCCCCTCTACCTATGAAGGTCTTGAGGAACTTGTTCTAACTGAACAAATAAAGAACACTTTGTCTGCTGATACCCGGAGATTTCTCGCTGAGCAGGGGGCAGAAAAACTTGAAGACATTTTGGAAAAGTCTGAGCGTTATCACAATGCGCTGGCTGAACTACCGGCCACAAAGCGGAAACCGACAGAGGAGCATTTTCGAAAACATAACCTAGAGCAATCTTCTCAGGCTTCTAACCAAAACAACCACAGAGAAACTGGACCTCAAAACCCCCCTCCTGAAAAATCCAAGTTCTACAAGAACAAGTACCCCAACCACCCCAAACAGTCTGATCAACCCGACCGCCCTACATGGCAGCGTAGCCGGAAAGGACAAGGTGGCAAAGGGAGAACCCCTGAGCACGGGACATATGATCAGACCGAGCACACCGAGCCGAAACGCATCGGATGCTTGATGACAGTCTCGCAAGGCGGAATTGTTGACAGTGATTCCCAACCTCTTGGGGATAGACCCTCAACGCGAGGTATTGTTATTTTGAACGGTTCTCAAACTTCTTGCTTATTTGACACGGGGCTTTCTTACGATTGCATTGTTGCCAGAAACCTGGTTAAACCCGGTCAAGAGACAGGAGAGACCGTCAAACTTTGTGGAGTTCGTAAGAGTGATGCACCTACAGCGCTTCCCATCGCATTGGTGGAGATACACTCTGACTTTGTCAGAGGCGTGATCAAAGCGGCTGTGATGGATGATCCCATCTACCCAGTCATACTTGGCGGGAGATACGTGTGTATTGGGAAACCAGAAGAGCCGATTGTGGCAGCAGTAACTACTAGAGGGCAAACCAAGAAGGAACGGGAGCCTGCGCCGAATTTGTTACCCATGGAACTTAAAGAAGCGCAATACAAGGACCCTACTTTGGCACCCTGCTTTAGGAAACTGCCCATGGCTAAGGAACCCAAACAGCACGGGGACATTTTTTCTAAGGATGGCGTACTTTATCGGAGAACGGGCAAGCCTGACCAAGGTTACAACCAGCTCCTAGTACCGAAACAGTACAGAAGCCAAATCCTAGAAATGGGGCACTCTCTTCCCTTTAGCGGACACATGGGACAGAACGCCACAAACCAACGAATAACCACTCATTATTGGTGGCCAGGAGTAAACACTGATATTATCAGGTACGTCAAATCCTGTGCCCAGTGCCAACGTGTACCACCCAAGCAACGGACACCCCCAGTCCACATGGGTGAAATGCCAATAGTGGGAACACCATTCGAACGGGTTGTGATCGACATTTTAGGGCCTTTCGAAAGGACTAAAAGAAGGAACAGGTTCATCCTGACCTTAGTCGATACATGCACTTTATGGGCAGAAGCTATCCCGCTAACATGCGCAGATGCCAAGCATGTCGCAGAAGCCCTCGTGCAGATTTTCACTCGGTTGGGATTCCCTCAGCAAGTGTTGACGGATAATGGATCTCCATACCGAAACCTGTTGATGGATGAGATCGTTAAGATCTTGAGGACCCAACACATCCACACTAAGCCATATACTCCGGCGGGAAATGGGCTCGTAGAACGTGCTAATGGAAACCTCACCATGATGCTAAGTAAGCTGGCACAAGTGAAACCTGAAGATTGGGATCTCTGTATTCCTGCAGCATTATTTGGCTACAGAGAATCTCCTCATACTTCCACAGGATTTCCGCCAGCTACACTCTTATTCGGCAGACCCATTAAGGGCCCGCTTGAAGCCTTACTTCAGTCTCTGACAGACGAGAAGGCGGATGAGACAGTCGTCTCAGCAAGTAAATATGTGTCGGTTTTAAAGGAAAGGTTGAAACTAGGGTGGGACCTAGCAACGACTAACTTTAAGCGAGCTCGCACCAAGCACGCTAACCGATACAGGAAAGTCGCGGAAGAGAGAGAACTGGAAGCAGGAGAGAAAGTTTTGGTGTTGCTCCCTACCGAGAACAACCAACTGAAGATCGGATGGCAAGGGCCGTTTACCGTCCTGAAAAAGATTTCTAAGGCTAACTACCAGATCTCTATTGAAGGAAAGGAGAAGGTTTTCCATTTAAATCTCTTAAAGAGATACTTGGAAAAACCAGTGCCAACCTCCGACCATCTCCTGACGATCGCCAAAACTGACGAAGATGACGATAGTGGCAGGGATATTCCACCGCTATCACAGGAAATCTTTCAAAAATGTCAGAAGCGGCGACGCTCTTTCAAGCGCGCATATGAGACATTCCAGGGGAAGGAAACTTTGAGGAGTGGACTTGAGTAGGAATTGGACAGAGATGGAGGGGGAAGATGAGAGGGAAGAGGACAGACACCCCGAAGCTACGGTTATAGGAAATTAAACTCCATAACGTAGACATGGAGTGCTTCCATATCTTAAAGGGGGGAGGCTCTGTCACGTAGGGTTTATATTCATTTAATTTCCTACATCTTCTTCCTATTCGTTCACCCAAATTCTCTCTTTTATTATCTCTGTATTTCATTTTTTCCTGTATATTTTTCATCCATTCGTTTTGCGAATATTATTTTCATATAATTCGCAAACTTTACCTGTTTTCCTTTCTCTTAAACTGAGAATCGCGCTAGGACGATATTACGTAGATGTCAGGGCTGCAGGGCGTCAGAAGGCGTGATAAGTCGGTTCGCTGAACATAGGACGTAGAAAATCGTCTACATTCTCACCGAGCGCGCGAGCTTCTTCTCGGCATTAGTCCCGGTGAGGTGTGATACTTTACATCTGCACCGGTCAGTATCCAGACATTTGTCTGAAAAATCCCAAACTGACACGGCGCTCACTTGGGCCATGGTCAGCTGTAGTGTGAAAACTGCCCTGAAATGGAGTCAGGCTGTCTGGGATTTGAAACTGACACGCGTACATCGTGGTCAGTAGGTGACAGTTACGACACGCGTTAAGCGGACGTAAATGTTGGGAGTAGGGGAGATAATTTCGCTTGGCGAAGTAAGTTTGGGCCCTTTGTCTGATTTTAAGATATTGGCCAAGTTTGAAACTGTAATTTCATTCTCGCTCATAGACTCCACAGTAGATAGGTCGCTCGAAAACAGAATAGCTGTTAGAGAAGATCTCAGTTTGTTTCGGCAATTTGTCGAACTTCTAGACTTCCAGAAATATTTTCAGCATTTTTTATTCTTAAGTTGTGCGACTACCTGTAATTCTGTGGTTGAGGTAATTAATATGATAGATATATAGATTTTGTGAGTGTTAAAGTGTTAAATCGCTTAATTCATTTTAATCTATTTCTTTAGCGCAGAAGAGGAATAAAGTGGTAGGCTATTATATTTTCTAGGGAAGCATTCAGTGGAAAGCAGACTAAAAATTAAAATTTCTAGCTTATAACGGCAATTGTAGCTATTTATAAATTTAATTTAACTGCTAATACTCAGTCGAGTGTATTTTTCTAAACTAACGTATAAACTCTAGAATCCAGCCTCATGATATAATGACGGGATACGCACGTGTTCCTAATTTATGAGGATTGCTGATTTTTAAATATAACTTACGTCACGGGAAGTTTAAATGATAAGCAAAGCTCTCTGCTTGCAAGTTTAAATGTAAGTTTTAACCAGTACAGATTCTGTTTATTATATTATATGTGTTATTTTTCCTCCACACAGTGAAAGTTTTGGGGTGACCCTAACTTTACCAGCACCTAGTAGTAGTTTCCATACTTGTGATACATTCATCATTTTTTTAGAAACCTAAGCTATTGACACTGTGCTCTGCTAACTCCCGCGCCTGGAATAATTGTTAGGTGACTTGATCAGACACTTGAACAAATTTGCATACCCAAGTAGTCGTTCCCGGAGACTCCAAGTTAAATACGTCTTTTGGAACTGGGGACTTCTTGGCAGAAGACTGCATTTTTTTGAGTCTGTGTGAAAATCTAAAATCAATGTGTTCCAAGAGGCAGCAAGCAAAGTCGTGAGTACAAGTGTGAAAAG
>JAMPIV010004411.1:0-75000 GCA_024509875.1 Oreohelix idahoensis | reverse complement strand
TTAGGCGAAACAAATTTTGAACACCCATTTGTCATCACTAAAGGAATGTCTAGAAATCTTATCCTAGGGAGAGATTTTTTTAACAAACACAAAGTTCGAATATACTATGACCTCCACAAAATCAAAGTCAACAATACGTACATAGATCTCCAGGACGATATCCACATAGCGTCTTTGGTAAGGATTACAGCTCCCATAACGGTGGCTCCAAACTCCCTGGTCATAGCAAAAGGCAGAGTAAAAAAAATTCTGAGTACATAACACCAGGGCAATCAATTCAAGTACAGCCCCTAGCAGAAGAAAGCATTATTGATGACCCATTGTTGCAAATTACAGAGGGAATCGCTGAAGTCTCGAAGTCCAGAGATTTCCCCATCATGATATTGAATATGTCAGGAAAAACTACCACTATAAAAAGAGGCACAGTTGTAGCGCAAGTGGATACGTCAACAATAAGACAAACCAAAACCAATAGAGACCATCCACAAATTGTCTCAACCACCCCCACTGGACATAATGCACGAAATCGCAGCACAAATAACCATAGTACACGGAAAGTAAACAGTTATAAGGCTTATGCAGAAAAAGGCAGCAACATCAGTCACAGCTATGTTACACCACAGCATACCCTACCCAGATGGCAGAAACGAACCGGTCCATACATAAGAAGAGAAAGGCCACAGTATGAAAATGACTATAATTACTCATTCTTGCGCCCCAGCACACCAAGAGAAAAGATGAAGTGCTGTATATCACAGAGTAACAGAGAAACAGAAATTGTCTTGCCAGGAGGATATCCAAAGCGACAAGACAGTGATACATGCCCCATGGAGTATCAATATAACTCAAAAACAGGTGGATATGATAAAGTCCCAAAACCAATTGAAATTTCCGAAGAAAAGGAAGAATTCTTATATGACTATACCACAGGAGGATACTATAGCAGCAAAGTTGGAAACAGAAAGAATGAAAAATTTTCGCCCAGGGAAAGAAGACAGCCCTATAGCACAAACAGAAGAAATACAGTAACGTACGCGGATGAGCGCAGTTACGGCAGAAATAATCAGAAAAAATGGCACAACAACGACTACCCCAGAAATATAATAAGAAATGAATATACAGTAAATGCAGTGACAAATGGAAATGCACACAGTACATGGCAGAGGAGACAGTACCAAGCACAGCCCAATGAACGGCAAAGAACTACGCAAAAGAAAGCCACATACCAGGAGCAGAGATTTTCACAAGATGCAAGAAAAATGTCCCAAAATTATGGGAATGAAACGGAGGCATCAAGACAGACCAGAGATATCATAGCAGATCATAAATACAGAGAGAGAATAGCTCAGTTACTTGCAACCCTGAATGCCACAGAAGATAATAAGCAACGTTTGAAAACGTTTGTAGAAAAGCACCAAGATGTATTCGCACTCAATGACATGGAATTAGGCAGAACTAACACTGTCACAATGGACATTCAAACAACCACAGAGGAGCCAATACATATGAAACCCTATCATACGCCCTTGAAAAATAGAGAACTCGTGGAAAGGTCTATAAATGAAATGCTACAGGCAGGAATCATAGAAAGATCCCGTTCCCAATGGTCCTCACCCATAGTGATCGTAACAAAGAAAGACGGCTCCAGTCGCTTTTGCTGCGACTACCGTGCCCTTAACAAAATCACAAAAGTCATTTCCTACCCCCTCCCCAGGATAGACGATCTACTTGCGACGTTAGGAAAGTCTACATACTTTACCACACTTGATGCAAGGTCAGGCTTTTGGTGCATCCCCATGACACCTGAGGCAAAACAGAAATCCACATTCTGTTCACATATGGGAAGTTTTTTTTGGATGTTATGCCATTTGGTCTAAAAGGATCTCCAGCAACATATATGTCACTCATGGATGAAGTGTTAAAGGGTCTACATCCATTTGCCCTGGCATACATAGACGATATCCTGATACATACCGCAGGCACGATGGAAGACCACCTCCGCAAGGTTGAAACAGTGTTTGATAGACTCAGGCATCACCAAATAAAGTTAAAACTGTCAAAGTGTGAGTTTCTAAAGACAGAAACAAAATATTTAGGCTTTGTCATCAATAGACATGGCGTCAGACCTGATGAAGATAAAGTCAAAGCCATAAGAGAAATGCCTAGCCCCAAGACGGTGAGACAAACACGCTCGTTTATTGGTACAATAGGGTACTATAGGCGCCACATCATCAATTTCTCCAGAGCAGCAGAGCCTTTGATAGCCCTTACCCGCAAGTATGCACGCTTCAAATGGACAGAAGACTGCCAGAGATCCTTTGAGTATCTAAAAAATGCCCTAACCACCATCCCACTGCTTGGACATCCAGATATTTCTCAGCCCATGATACTATACGCCGATGCCTCAGATAACGCAATTGGTGCTTGTTTGGTCCAACCTGTACTAGAAGATGAAACACCCATCCTACCAAACATTCCAAATGAGAAACCCATTGCATTCCTATCCCACGCATTGTCAAAGTCACAAAAACGGTGGACCACCACTGAGAAAGAAGCATATGCTATTCACTATGCAGTACAAAAGTTTGACTTTTACGTCAGAGGAACTAAACTCATTATAAGAACTGATCATCAACCTTTGGTTAACTGGCTCACCAAAACACAAGAACAGCCAAAGAAGTTACAGACATGGGCAATGAATTTACAGTCCTACGACACCACTATCGAACATATCCCAGGCGAAATGAACACCTGTGCAGACCTCTTATCCAGGATTAAATATGATGATGAAACTGAAGTGAAAACAAATAGAGTCAAAAATGATGGCACATCCTCAGAGATTGACGATAATGCTAAAGAAATTAATGAAATTACTTCATCAAGTCGAAGAAGTACCTCAGATTCCGCCACTCAAGTAGAAGAAGAAAGCCAAGATATGTTTGACATGAGAGTAGAACAAGCGAAAGATGCAGAAATTGTCAAGCTGCTCACATACGTGAAAGAAAACCCAACAAAAAGTAAAGATTTTACAGTACACCCAACGGATGGAGCTCTATACTATATTGATCAGAAACAAGAAGGGACACTAAGAAAAGTCATTCCAGCACATCTAGTCCCAGAAGTATTGCTACAGTTTCATGATAACAACGGGCACATGGGAAGAGACAAAACAATTGATGTCATAAAGAAAAGGTATTATTGGCAAACTTTCTACAAGGACATTACAGAATATGTAGCCACCTGTAGAACATGTAAATTGAGAAACATGAAGCCACATTTAATTCCCCTTCAAGAAATGCAACCTTCCCATTATCCCATGCAAACAGTGAGCATTGACATATCAGGTCCTTACCCACTCACCCAATCAGGCAACAAATACCTCCTGCACATAGTTGACCAATACTCTGTTTGGCCAGAAAGTTACCCACTCAGTGATGCCACATCGCAGTCCATCACGCAAATTTTTTTACAAGAATTCATTCCCAGGCATGGCTGTCCAAAACGAATCATTTCAGACAACGGTAAACAGTTTATAGGTAACCCATTTAAAGCCACCTTACACCAGCTGAATATTGAGCATACTACAACCACTTATTATTGCCCAAATGCAAATGGCAGAAATGAACGCATGCACGCCACCCTACATGATATTATTAGCAAATATATCAAGGGGAACCACCAATACTGGGACCTATACATTAACCAAGCTCTTGAAGCCATCCGAGTAAACGTGAACGATACCACAGGAATGTCACCCTTTCTCATGCTATACGGAAGAGAACCAAACTTTCCGTTAGACAACCTACTTCGCCCACAAAGAAAATACATGGGAGAAGACCCCATCGAAATAATCCTTCAAGAAAAGTATAAAGCTCACCAGATTGCACAACGAAATACGCAGAAGGCATTTCACAAGAAACAGAAACAACATGATAAATCAGCCAAGCTACCAACGTACAAAATAGGAGACAGAGTATACTACAAGAAACATGTACGCAGTTCAAAATTCGATGACCGATGGTTAGATGGCTACAAAATCATGAAACAAACTACGCCTGTAAACTTCATTATTTGGAATGAAGAGAAACAACACCAAACAAAAGCTCACGTAAAACAAATAAAAATCGACAATCACCGGCCCATTCCGCCTCTGACGACAAATACAAGACCAGTCAGAAAAGCCACCCTAAATTATAATCCATCCAGCACAGATTCGTCTGACATATCAGAGTCAGAGACGACAGACTCTGAATTTTACCAAGACGACCACATACCCAGACCACCCACAGATGAAATACATCGAGCAAGACAACAACGAGACTCGTCCGAAAGCGAAGAAGATATCCCACCACTTGAATTACGTAATAGACTACAAGACAGAGACCTGCGCATTAGAAATGAAGAAATCATGCCACAGACGTCACACGATGACAACACGAAAACACCTTATATCCACACTCAAACTTACTCCCGCAGTGATAAATCGTCAGCTGATACCTATCACACCCCCAGTTCAGGCAGTTCGAGTTTTAACACTAGTGAAAACCAAACACTGCTATACCACAAGAACAAGATTGCTCGTTCAAAACAATCAGATCCTGAAGAAACTATACCCAAGCAGATTGTTGAACCATATACCAGCGATCTTTATGGAGACGAAACAGAACAAGACAGCATAGCTTTGTCAGACCCCAACCAACATAATGACAGAAAAATGGTAGAATTATACCAACAAGAAACAGACATTGATACAGCTAGTTCCATTGAAACCAGTGATGCGGATAGTACATTATTTGTACCAGTCAGCTCCAGCGTCAAACGCGCCTATAAAACAGAATCTGATGACTCAATCCCTAGCAACAAAATTCCGCGTATACAGCACAACTATATCAGACGAAAGATTCTGAAGAAACGCAATCATGTTCCAAAACCAAGCCGAGAAGTGTTAGCCTCATCTCAACTAGTCAAAAACAACAGTGTGCAAATTACTGTGCCCATTGTAACCAGTGCTAACGTTCAGCACAACCAGGTCAGAAGAAAAATCAAGGCGAAACATATACCTGCCTCAAAACCAACAGATGTTCCAGCCATACAAACCCTCACCACAGTAAAACCATCACCGCATTCGTCAATGTCCTCGGTGTCCCAACAATCAGCAAATGCAGTGTCGTCGCCTATCACACCCGTCACCACTGCTACTCAGTATGATGCTCGCCTAAGCAGTCGGGACATTGCAAGGTTAGAGATGGTGAAGGAACTAGCGAAGCTGTTCTGAAAAACACGCCCAGGTGTTTTATGTGTTCGCAAAATCCGAACACGGTCATCGCGAATGTGCACTTAATTTTTAACAATGTACTAACTCTCCCCATGTACTCTATTTGCAGCTGTTGATAGTGCAAATGACTTGCTTACAGACTAAGATGTCAAAGCCTCACTGAGAAAGCTATTTTTCCAGCCTTAGAATACGAAAAAAAAAAAAAAAAAAAGAAATCAAGTCCAGCCCACGGAGGATTCTAGTTAGACATTTTATTTGGATTATTGAAATAAAGATGACACAGATGATACAATGTTCTTTGTTTACAGACACCCTTATTAGTCAGACAGTTTTTGATATTCAGAATGTTACACAACTTTACCTATAACACATGTGTCACACTATTCTGTTGTAACATTCATCTCCACTTTTGTAACTGATCATATTCCACGCTTCCATTCACCAGACATGTATTATGTTTATATGCCACCCTCACACATTTTGAGGATCATAAGCCAATATTGTAAAACATTGACTGCCCTGAGGTTAGCAGCTGAAGAAGAAAAAAAAAAAAGAGAAAATAAATCACCCCATTACCAGTCATACACCCCACCAGCTTGATCCCTGATACTGCCTATCACAAATACCCCAATGACATTTGCGCATGCTGAATTTCTGCAAATGAAGAATCCCTTGAGAGCATTAGTATATGCTAACCCCAGATTGAACACATTACACCTATTTGTTGATGATGCCTTTGCCCATGTTAAAGAAATAGCATTTGCACATGCTGACCTAGCAAATGAAATACCCCTTTGCAGCATTTGTATATGCTGAACCCACATTGAACACCCCATTACCACATGATAACCACTAATGACACATGAGATGAAGAAGCAACTGGTTATGTATGATGAAAATGCCATTTTATATTAAGGTGAAACTTTATGTTGTCACAACTGAGATTTTGTTGAAATGTTTATGCACAAAATCCCCCACATTAACATTGGAGGGATAATCTTAGTCTTCGTGGTTACGAGATAAGACAAGGAGATAATAAAATATTTGATGAATACCATGGACATGGAACAAATCAGAGCAGATGATTGTTGCACATATGAGGACCATATTTGAAGTCATTATTGAAGGATTATCAGTAGACAAGAAACACAAATGAATTATGATAATCCCATGGAACCACAAGTACTAAGGACACAAAATGGAGATTAAATAATGGAGAAAAAAAAAAAAAATAATGACTGAATAATTGCTACGCCCAGAGGTAAAGGAAATAGAGATACATCCGCATTTTTGGAGATATCTTTTTTTTTTGATTTTTTGCTCATTGCCTTTGTAATATGAACATTGTTGTATAACAAATGACTATTCCTTATCATGAATTACAGAATGTTGTAAGATAGTTGGAATAAATTGACAATGTACTATACTCATAACATACCCAGAATTACAGGAGAGAAAATAAATAAATGATTGATGAAATTGGACATACTGAGATTTGCTCACCCCGAGGATATTGGATAAGAAAATAACGTTATCCCAAGGACAGACATGTCACAGATATAGTACATGGACAATTAATAAGGATATATTTCCAGTACAGAATAAGAGGAATAGGAAGGATCCACATTTTAAAATATTGGAGCACCATGAGCGATGAATTGGACTTATAAAGGAAATGGAAATGGTACACTGTATGCAAGGATAACCACATTTGGTTAAAATATTGCAAGGAGATTATTGTAGATTCCTCACGATCAATTGAATTTTTTTTCTTCCTTTCTATGTCACATTTTTTGAGTGATGACCCCAAAATTTTTTTTCATCTCATATTGTCAAAAGTTCTTACATCTCAGTTAAATGTTTCCATAAATAATTGTTTGATGTGTTTTGCATAAATGTATTGCTAGATAAGGTACATAGGGAGTTACTAAGGATGAATTCTCAAGATAACAGGAGGACTAGAATAGATACAATGATATTGGAACACCATAAATGATACATTGGTGTTATGAAAAAAAAAAAAAAAGGAGACAAATATAAATTGTATACAAGGATGCCTCGAGAGTGACAACATGGATACATATTGTCAAGAGTATAAGCAGTTGTCTTAAAAGAGAAAATAAAGTAATACGGAACCCAATGTAGAAAATTCATGATGATTTGGAAACTATATTTTTCTTTTCCCTTATATTTCATAATATGATAGTAACACATTCGTCTGTTGGTTGCTGAATAATGTGATGTTTGAAAATTGATGTATGGGAAGTCAAAGAAGATCTTTGAAGAATAAATATATATATAAAATAATATTTCTAGGAAAGAGTTCACAAAAAAAAAAAAAAAAAAAAAAATACTGTATTGACAGAAAAGAAAGAATGATTTGAAATAACTGACTAATGGACAGGATCACCACCAGACGTACAGATATTGGAGACAAACATCACATATTTTGAAGAAAAAAAATGTAATATAGAACATTTTCTACAGTGACGGACTTAGAACGAATTTATACACTTACCATTTAGAAAATGTCTATAACAAGGAAACATTCAGATAAATAAATAAGGATAAGCCATGAGGTTTTAATGCTTTTATTGTGAAAAATGATTACTTATAAAAATGATGCTGGTTGTATTATCGTCTGATAAATATGCATATTATGTTTAGAGATGTTTTCTACATGTAATATTGAGCAAGTGGCTCATTCACTGGAAAAAAAAGAAGATGATGATGATGAGTACCCATGAAAACATTGGCTATTCTATGAAAGTGGATTACCATTACCATAGGAATTAGAGATTTTGGACATTTCTTGGAATATTGCAGAGTACTTGGGAAATAGAATAAATAAGTACGCCAAAAAAAAAAAAAAAAAAAAAAAAAAAAAGATTTAAGTCTTGCAGAATTATATATGGAGCAAATAACAGGAACAGAAAAGAGATAACACCCCCACCATTCCACCATATCCAAGAGAATGTAATCAACTATATTTTTGAATGAAATGTAATAGATTATGATAATCCAGCCAAGTTCTGCAAATAAGATAGTTTATTGTTCATTCCCCAGTGTTGCCACTCGTCACATTTTTTTAGTGATGACCTTATGAGTGTTTTGCAGATTTTGTTGGGCAGTGTTGCCAATTTGTAAATTTGGTGAAAAATATTATGATGTGATGAATAAGTTACACTTTTTGAAGTTGATGTCCACTACTAGTTTTTTTTACATAGCAGACGACCTCATATAGACATAGGACCCCAGTATAGGAATTAAATTAAATTTTTTGGAAATATTTTTGGACTTAGAAAAATTTTTGAACTTTAAATTTTTCTGAAAATTTTTTTGAACTTAGAAATTTTTGGGGATGGATTTTTGTTATTGATAGTACTCAAATGTCTCCCTACGGGATACATTTGCAGGGCCCCGGGATCTGTATGTAACCGCGTATACCGTAAGTTTTTCAGATACAGGCTATATTAACATAAAATAAATTTTTATAGAAACAGAAGATTAAAAAAAGTCTTGGCGCAGATGTTTAATTAAACCAGGCTAAGCTTCGCTTCGCCAAGCATACGTCACGTGATTTTTATCCAATCGTGAGCTCAGAAAAATGTAGAAGGGACGCGAATAATTTCCCCAGCAACCTAATTAGTTGGAGAAGAAGGACGCGTCTAGCTAGTAAGGAGCAAGTTTGTGCTGATAACGCAGTGGTTTTACTGCATGAAAGTTATTCAAGTGAAGAATTAGAAATTCCAGGAATGATGGCATGTTCTCTTCAAAGTGCATTTTGTGTGTATTTAAACTCTATATTCGAAGACTGTAAGTAGGAACTAATTACTATAAAATTATTAACCCTGCCGAAATCGAAAGATTGTTGCAGATTTAGCAAGGGAACAATGGCTGAAAGATTTCTGTTCAAATGTACATGCAGGATTGATTTGTTTTGATGAAGCAATAACATATCAGGCGGAGATATGGTAAATTTTATATCCTGAAGAAGCAGAATAACCCCTATTGCACTACTGGTATGCACTTACTTGAAAATGTGGCATTATGAAGAAGAATAATTGTCATATGTGTCTTATGAAGTTTTGCCATGTCGACTTGTAATTACGTTATAATTTAATAAAAGTCACCTTTATACTAAAGGCAGGTCGTCACTCATTTGCTTTGCCATACATTCATGAGAGGAAAGAAGGAAAAAATAAATGAACAATAACTACTCTTGCTGGTAAATTATATAAATAAAACACATCTGCTCTAATACCACACCTTAGAGGATTGTCCCCGAACCTGGTAAATTCCTGTAAGTCTGTAGAGAGAAATCATCACCTCTAGCAGGCTAGCTAGTAATCAAAATCTAATACTCTCGATTCAAAACAGCAATCCCCACTACCCTACCCGGCCACATATATATATATATATATATATATATATATATATGTATATATATTTATATATATATATATATATATATATATATATATATATATATATATATATATATATATATATATATATATATATATATATATATTCCGGACCTTATATGCATATTCATGAATTTTTACGTCCAGCAAATTGTTTCACCAAGAGTAGGGTAAAAAGCGAGATTGTGTATGTGTGGCCACGTATGACAGAAGAAAGAGAGTGGAATATTTTCTTTAGTACAGGAAATTCTGTATCAGCTGTACTCTGTTTTTTTTAACTATTGTTTAATTTTATTGGATAACATTAGTGGGACCTGTTTTCTTCCTTTACTGTCTGTATACTGTAAACTATTGCTAACCTTTAACCTTTTGGGGTTATTAACTTGTTGGAGTCTTTTCTTCTCAATGAGGGGAGGGCATAGGTATTCTGTTATTTTTCTATGCATGTAATTATGAGGTATTTGATCTTTCTCTTTTAGATATTAGATGTTGTAAAGTTTAATGATAATAAACAACCAAAGAACTAAACTGTGTGTGTTAGTCAGACTCATTCCCAAATTTACCATAGTTTTTTCATGTTTGTGTGTCTTGTTGTAACATAGCTGTGTGTGTGTGTGTATGTGTTTAGGTAACTTATATTTCTCAATATAGGCAGGTGAAAGGTTGTCTGATTTCTAAACTATAGTCGTATAGATAGGCTGGACTAGAGACACTACTCAAATCCAGAGACAGATCTTCTCCTTAACTATTCACTGGTGAAACTCTATTCCTTACACTTATACTTCTCACGTACTATCACCATCTCTTAAACTCATGCGGGACCATAAATAACTTTAAAACGTATCTAAGCACGACATTATAGCTCACATATGGACATAATGTATAGCATATATATGTGTTCTTGTGCCAGACCATTGGCTGCGTCATTCCTCTGGACCCACAAACTTCGAGGGGCATGCTGCATGGGCAACAGTTTGACCTCTTTATCGAAGCGCCCAACCTCGCGCCCGCCGAGACACCGTCTCAGGATTGTATCCTCTCTATAAATCTGGCTCATATAGCGATCCCAACAGTTACATACTGTTATCCGGGTTTTCTTGGTTGTGCGTGTGATGTCGGGCTTACTGTATGGCCGACTTATTATTTGATAACGCGAATGTTATTATGGGCCGTATGGATAGGCCCAATGGTAACCAGATGAACATCAATGTAACGTCTGGGTCACAAGAGTGACCAATTGACTAGTAAATCACACTGGACTCATTGATTGACGATAACGATGAGACGGTGTATTACAATCAAGGACGTAGACATCATACACAGGCACAGTAGATCAACATGGTTTCGACGTAAAATACATCATCAAATAAGCGTTTGCATATATAACAGGCAACATGGCCGTTGACTGACATCACTGGTCATTATGACTTTAATTCGTTCCTGGCATCAGAGGGACGCACTAGCAGCCTGACATATCGAGTCAGGCTGAAGCTCTACCCTGACTCTGTAGGCAAACAGAGTACCTGAGGCGGGGTACTCAAAAAAGGAGCCGTTTTCTGGCTAAACATATACCATGGAACGATTCTTGGTACTGTCACTTCAAGAATGCCCTCTTCATTACAATATCATAATCTGCATGTCTTCCCTAGACTTAGGGCAAGACATATAACAATATTCCCTGAAGGCGTCTGTCTATCTCAGAGGATTTTCGGATCTGCCTCCAGAATAATCGCTGGATGGCAACAACATGACGCAACAAGCCACGCCATTCTGTCCAAATATAGTGCACGACGGCACGCAAATAATAACATATACAATTTACTTAGATGCGCTCACATGTGCGTCTATTAAAGAACAGACCCAAATGTGAGAATCTCAAACACTTAACTCCCACGCGAAAATAGTTTAACACATACCAATTTCCATTCTGTCATCTATATCAACACCACTAGAGAAACACATGTACAACGATGAAACATCCAAACAGGAAGGAACAGGACAATAACTTAGAAAGATATCATCATGAGAATATCCAATATAGACAAAGAAGAAAATACAACAACAGAAATGACATGGTAAACAAAGTTACTACAGGAACACATTTAAACAGTCTTAATAAAAGGAGACATCGGATGATTGTCAGAAATTGTATTGTCGAGATAAGAAAGGGAGACACGGTGGAAATTAATTATGTAGACACCAGGAACGGACAGAAGTGCCACATAAAAACTGAAAATAGCTGGCGAATGGATGTAGACTCAGTAAGATCATGAAGAAGGACAAACGGATCTTACCAGCACAAGGTTATAACTAAATGAGGACACTGATAAAAACAGGCATTGGAATATTCCGTTCAGATCAACAACACAGGAACATGATGAGGCGCAGAGAAAGATCAGAGACTACAGTCACCACGAGATACTACCATCACAGAATAGCAAGCAAGTAGAAGTATCCGCACAATTAAAGATTGATGATGAGGAATTTCATCAGGAAAAAGATAAACACAAACAACTAATGAAAACCAATGTGAAACAAAAGAAAAACATTAACGGATACTAGATAATACGCGTTGGAGTACATATGGACAGAAGATATCTAACAACACACATGACTCCTCAGTTATAAACAAGAAGAAAACAACACAACAGGACAGTGATTGGACCATCAGGAGAGATTATTGGGTAGTGATACCAGAGGACACACCAGAAGAAAGTTCCTCAGAAGAGGCATAAACACCAGGAGCAGGAGGAAGTCAGATAGTCACTAGGGGATTCCAGACCATGGATTGCCTTGTAATACTATCAACAGGTTTCCTCATTGTGTATTCTGTCCGTCTTCAGCATTCCCTGCTGATCTCTTTTTCCACTAGCACTTGTGTTGTTCTTGTCTTCAGTACCACATTGATGGTCTTGTCATATCTTTTCAATCCTTTTCTGCGAAAGCATCCATGTATCTTTAAAGTGTGCATCTTTATGTTGAAAATTAAACCTAGTGTATGTATGTTGAAAATCATACCTAGTGTATGTTTGTTGCGGTGTCTGTTCTCTCGAATTCTTTTTTCATTAATATTCTCGAATACACCATTCACTTTCTTCCACTTTCGTAGCGTCAATAAAACACAAAAGTAATGTCTACTGTGATTTTAATTCACTGATTTATTTCAGCACAAGATGATCACAAATTGTGATTTACGCCAATTACTTTCCTGTTGCCCCAAAGTTCATTATCTGGGAAAAACTGCAAGAAAATAAAAAACAATAGTTCAATAGCTCATTCTACAATCAGTTGATAAATCAATTAATCATTATATCAACCGATCAACAAACCAACAAAATTAACAATTTTGCCTGTCCTTCTGTCTGTCTGTTCGTCAGTCCGCATTCTATCCGTCTGTCTGTCCGTCCGTCAGTCGATTGAAATAAAGAACGGTGTAACATGTTCTTCGATATCATCACAAAAAGCCGCCCTCGTCGTTAGGGCTAGGATTAAGGTTAGAGTTTAGGGTTAGGATGGTTCCCAAACCTAACACTAACCATAACCCCTGAATACTGACTGCATCCGGGAATTCTTTTAGGCTGTATGGAACACACGTCCAACTATCTTCATTTTATCCCATACGTCTATCTGTCCAAGTGTTTGCCTGTCTAAGCATATGTTTGTCTAGTTTTTCGTCTATACTTTTTTTCTGCATTTCTATCTTCCTTTTTTTTATTTTCATTTCATTATAGTTTCTCTTTTATATCTGTCCATAATCAAGCACGTCTCATGTACTTCTTGGGAGTCTCTGAAGAGACTGGGAAAAAAATCAAGCACGTCTCATGAGTAGTATAGTAGGCGCAAAACGGTTAGATTTCAGGTGGAGGCGCATGACTTTTATATAAGGAAATACTCCGGGTCGATTCAGGTGGAGGAGTGTCAGGTGGAGGCGCATGACTATTTATATAGCGATATATATTAGCCGGGGGGACTTCCTCTGACGACCAGCTTGCGTCCTGTTGTCCTATATTAGTTTAATTGTTGTGTGTAGGTTGTTGTGTGTTGTTTATTTATGTTTTACATACAATATTTATACATACAAAATAGTTATACATATATTACAACATTTATATATATATTTATGTTACAACAGGTAGACAATATTTACATATATTACAACAGTTAGACATATATTACAAAACAGGTGTTACAATATTTAGTTATACATATACATTTAGACATATATTACAACAGTTAGACTATATTTATGTTCTTCCCCTTACAAAAATTATTTCTTGTCAAAATATTTCTTAAAATATTTCTGCTAGTTGCAAAACATCTCTGCAAAGGCGACCATCTTTCATGCGGTGGATATGACCAAGCCAGCGTAGCCTTTCATGGCTCAGCCGGGTATACAGACTTTGAAGGCCAGCACGTGAAAACTCCTCGCCATTTGGCACTTTATCTTTCGATGAAATGCCGAGGAGGTGACGCAGACACGGTAGATGGAAGGTATTGAGCCTTCTTTCTTGCTTAGCATAGATTGTTCAGGTCTCACTGCCATATAGAAGTAAAGTGACGATACAGGCGTTATTTATTGCAGCTTTGGTCATCGTTGCGAGTTTGGAGTTTCCCCAAACGCGTGATGTGAGGCAGGCAAAGGTAGCTGCAGCTTTGTTAATGAGACTAGCAATTTATGTGGCCAGAGAGAGTTTGTCATTGATGATATACACAAGGTATGTGTGATGTACCGCACACCGACTGACTTAACACCACGTGCATCACACATACCTTGAGTATATCATCAATGAAAAACTCTCTCTGGCCACAGAAATTGCTAGTCTCATTAACAAAGCTGCAGGTACCTTTGCCTGCCTCACATCACGCGTTTGGGGAAACTGCAAACTCGCAACGATGATCAAAGCTGCAACATATAACGCCTGTATCGTCAGTTTACTTCTATATGGCAGTGAGACCTGAACAATCTATGCTAAGCAAGAAAGAAGGCTCAATACCTTCCATCTACCGTGTCTGCGCCACCTCCTCGGCATTTCATCGAAAGATAAAGTGCCAAATGTCGAGGTGTTTTCACGTGCTGGCCTTCAAAGTCTGTAAACCCGACTGAGCCAGGAAAACCTACGCTGGCTTGGTCATATCCGCCGCATGAAAGATGGTCGCCTTTGCAGAGATGTTTGGCGACTAGCAGAAATATTTGACAACTGGCAAACGTTAGAAGAAATATTTGAAAAGGGGAAAAACATTTTGAAGAAATATTTGCTAACTGGCAAAACGTTTGAAGAAATATTTGACAACTGGACGAAATTTTTTGACAGCTGCAAGCCTTATTTGCATAAATATTTGACAACTGTAAGAAAATATTTGACAAGTGGACAAAACAAAGTCGAAGAAATATTTGACAACTGGCAAAACGTTTGAAGAAACATGTCGGAAACGTTTGACAACTAAGAAATATTCGACAAACGGAGAAAAGTTGAAGAAATATTTGACAAGTGGAAGAAATATTTTGACAAATGGAAGAAATTTTTTTGCAAAGTGTAAGAAATAATTTGACAACGGTAAGAAATATTTGACAAAGGGAAGAATTTTTTTTGACAAGTGGAAGAAATTTTTTTGCCAAGTGGAAGAAATATTTTGACAACGGTAAGAAATATTTTGACAACGGGAAGAAATATTTTGACAAGTGGAAGAAATTTTTTTTGCCAAGTGGAAGAAAATTTTGACAACGGTAAGAAATATTTGCCAAGTGGAAGAAATTTTTGACAACAGGAAAAAATATTTAATGAAAAAAATATTTAATGAAAAGTTTGGAAAACTGCAAGAAATATTTAAAGAAATATTTAAAGAAGTATTTGACAGTTGATCTATTTATCTACATGTTGGAACCTTTGAGCAGGCCTGGGAGAAAATGTTGGGACCATCTTTGCTGCTTGGAAGAAAAGCTTTTCCTAAAGTTTGAAACTTGTAGGACCAAAAAACAAAGTACATAACCGTTTGATAACTTTAACAAATACTTAGTTATAATTATTTAATGTACTACATTTCCGTGGACGCCCCCTGTTTGAACCGCTTGGGAGCCAATATAAAACCTATCACCAGATATCGCCCGTGTGAAAAAAGTGAAACCTTAAGTCACGGGGGTTCGAACACACGAACGAAGGAATGTTTCTTTTATAAATTTCTACTATTGATCGATTGTGTTTTGAACTTGTGACGTGAACAGAAATAAGCAGCAGGGTTAGTCTTACAAAGGTAAAATGTTAGTCTTACAAAGGCAAATCCTGTTGCAGATAGGTTTTTTCGTCTACCAATACCCAAAACTCTGCCTGTTAGATTTTTATTACGCTTTTCTAGATAGCTATATTTAGCCCTGACGTCACCCTCTATCGATCTGGTTTCATAACTAGTGAGGGTAAGCTGGCGTTTGCCTGTCAGAAATGCCGCTCATTTCAAAAAATGTCGACGTAACGAGAGTCGATATAGGAACTTTCATGTGTGAGCACGCGCATGAACAAACTTAAATTTAATTAAAATGCACTAGTTTTGTAGTAGGCCTAGTCAGCTTTAAACTATTGATATCTAAACATAATTTAAAATTTATAATTTAAAAAAAAATATTAATAACTTTTCTTGTGTTAATTTGACATTAGGCATAGATAGAGCATAATGCTTTCATCGTGAGCACAGTCCATCGATCGAGTTTATTGCTAGCGGTAAAAGCCAGTGTTTTAACTTTATTAAAATTGGCTGAAAATGGCTTCGACATTGTTCCGATTGCAACCTGCAACACTAAGGAGTATCTAGTTGGCGCCATAATCTAGTATGCCTGTGACATATATCTCTATGGTTGTGTTCAATAAAACTGTCTATTTGGCCTTGTCCAGCCTGGCCTTCGTCATTATTTTTTATGTTGGAGACTACGGCTTTGTGCGGGGTCACTTACATAGCACTAGATGGACATTGGGGTGAGTAGATTTATTACTCATGATATAATAAAAATAATAAAGAAAACTACCACGTGACCCAGCGCCCGTCTCAATATGTAGTTACATTCCCCCAACAACGGAAATTCCCTATCATGTTTTTACATCACAAGAATAGCTGCCTCCGATGCTACTTCACCTCTCATCGTCTTATATTCTCATCACTAGCTACACACAACACAACACAAAACCAAAATCACCCCCACCACACACCGATCATTAGTCATCTTCCTCTATAAAAAGGTATCCCTTTTTTATTTTATATTTTCCTCTTTATTCTATAGCGTGTAGGAAAAAGGGAATTCGCTTAGTGAGTGCTTATAAAAATTCCTTCTTCTCAAGTCAAGCAGCAACATAGTTGCCTGAAGGTTTTGGAACAAATCGGTTGTTATGTTCACATAAAAAGATAAAAGCACAACTCCTTCCAATAAAAAATATTAAAGCTACGTCTAAATCAGCTTGTTGTTTGTAACAAGACTACAACACATCCACATAGATAACAACGTTCTGATGAGCTCACTTTTGAATAGTGTACCTATACCTAAACTTTCACGAAGTACACAAAAATCTCCTGTTATTGCTTAAGAATACACTACCTCCGCAATAATTGGTCAGTCTACACAAGTCTGCGGTATGACCTCTTTAACAGCGACAGTGAAAAATCAACATATAATCGCTCCTGTAAAGTTTTTTTTTGGACGTGTGAAGTTATGCGCGCATGCGCATACGCCCTCGGTGATCTGATAAATATACATCTAGCGTTTATACAGCGTCGAGCTGGCCCTAAATATTATAGAAATAATGGCTTAACAAAACTATTTAAAACACTACAGATAACCAATAGTGATTTTACACTGTGAAAAGGACTATCAAACCAAAAAAGCTAACACCAATTAGTTGTAATTCACACCAATACCTGCACACAAACCCCCAGACAAACACACCTTTTTTTGGAGGTTCTCATTACATTTAAACGCGGGGTGGAAAAAATAGTACTAATGGTCTCAATAAACATCACAATAAACTAGTCTTTTATCTGTACTCGCAAACAACGGACATTCCTTATCCTATTTTTACATCGAAAGCCGGGTACACACCGCCAATTATAATAATAATATAATAAAATTTATAAATAAACACTTATTACGCGTCTGTGTTTATACGTTGCCTCGCGTTGGTTACATTTGTATCCTCTCCACTTACAATACTAGCACACTCAAAAATATTTTTTTCACATCGATTAGTTTTTTTTTTTACTCAGCAACCCTCTGTTAGCGCGCAACATGTCTGGACACGTTTCAGGTATGTCTGGATGCGTTTCAAAAACCAGATTAAACTAGTTTTTCTTCATATAAATAGACACTTGGGAGACCAACGCTCAGACACTCACGTTCACAAATCACTGAAGATGACTACCTCTGCCTCTGTCCCTACAAACTGGGTGTACATGAAAAGAAGTGATGAAATGCTTAAACCGTTGGATAGTGGGCTGAAGGCCACGTCTGTAAGTTTGTACCGAGACCAACCTTTACTACATGTGCGAAAATACTTTGGTGAATCATATCTAAAGTTTCCTACCAAAACCGGCATTACGTTGACTCGCCCTGAGTTTAAACATTTGTTGGCTTTACAAGGCGAAATCCTCGCCGAATTTGACCGACTACAGTTACCAAACACGGATACCTGTCCTACTACTTGCCCCAGTAACACGTTTGACCACTACATCAACTCCAGTTGTTATCAACCAATATCCCCAGAACCGAGTTGGTTTCCTAACACCAACCCTTGTCCCCCTACAGCAACCATCGATAACCACCTGGCCGATGTCTCTAATCTACCACCGAAGAAACAGAGACCTACAAAGCGGCTGAGACTAGCTCTTTAGCTTGACATTTCATCTTCTTTTAAAAGAATTGAAGACATTTAATAAACAATCTTGGTCTTTGTTATCTATGCTGTCAAAATATGGTATGTATAAATATCGTATGTATACATATTAATATGTGTTGTAAAATATATATTGTATAATTATTGTATAAAAAGACAACACAATGCCGACTCATACACAATACAACAGCACACAAAAACGCACACCCACCAGTTACACCACACCACACAACAATTAAAATACCTACACACAAAATTAAAAGACAAGAACAAAACCAACACCACCTATACCCCACCACTTTTACATTGTCTAACTCCAGCGCTACACCTCAACACATCTATGAGTCATCACCCCAGGCAACAAAAATAAATAACACCACACACTCTCACTTAAAAAATCCATTAGTAACCTACTAGCCAGCAATTATCGATTTTTAAATATCTTCTGCCATTATCGATTTGTTATATTTTTATATATATATTGTCTGTATATATGTATAAACAAACACACCAAGACACACAATACAACACACAGCAATTAAAATACCTACACAAAAAATGGTATAGTCAAGTCTCTAACACTTCACTCCCACCTCTGAGCGCTGGCCCTAGTATAGTGACACGTCTCTTTCACTCCCACCTCTCGATGCTGGTCCTAGTAAAGGTTCTAACACTTCACCCCCACCTCTCGTTGTTGGACATAGTAAAGTCTCTAACACTTCACTCCCACCTCTAGATGCTGGGTCTAGTAAAGTCTCTAATACTTCACTCCCACCTCTCGAGGCTGGTCCTAATCAAGTCTCTAACACTTCACTCCCACGCTGGACATGGTATAGTCTCTAACACTTCACTCCCACGCTGGCCATAGTACAGTCTCTAACACTTCACTCCCACCTCTTCATGCTGGACCTAATCAAGTCTCTAACACTTCACTCCCACCTCTAGATGCTGGGCCTAGTAAAGTCTCTAACACTTCACTCCCACGCTGGCCCTAGTATAGTCTCTAACACTTCACTCCCACCTCTCGATGCTGGCCCTAGTAAAGTTTCTAACACTTCCCTCCCAAAACACCAACACACAAACAAACCCCCTAACCCACCCCGCCAGCTACATCGAAACATAAGTTGTCACCCACACCAGCACAAAAAGGCTCCACTCGCTTCAAAAACCCTCTTAGTAACCTAATCCAACAGTATCGCTTTTTTATTTTATTTTCCGTCATTATCGATTTTTTATATATATTGTATGCATATATGTATAAACAAACAAACTAACACACATAACAAAACAATACCACAACATACAAAAATCCCCCCTAACCTACAACCGCCATCTACACCCAAACATGCATTATCACCCCCGCCAGTACTAGACTGTACTCGGACTCTGAGAGCTCCTAGGCGTATGGCCGGCACGACCGTAGTAGTGAGGTTAGACGTCACCCTACAGCCCCCATAGACCACATAACGCCTCTTTGTCAATAAATATATAAAATGTATTTAGTGTGTTTTTTTTCTTTTATATGTCTATATAGTCTAACTGTTGTAATGTATGTCTAAATATATGTATAACTACATATTGTAATATATGTCTAAATATATGTATATATATGTATAACTAAATATTGTCTAACTTTTTAAATAAATATATTATATAAATATATATATATAATATAAATATAATATATATAATATATAAAATATAATATATATATATATATATATATATATATATATATATATATATATATATATATATATATATATATATATATATATATATATATAGTCTACCTGTTGTAACATAAATATAGTCTAACTGTTGTAATACGTATATGTATAACTAAATATTGTAACACCTGTTTTGTAATATATGTCTAACTGTTGTAATATATGTAAATATTGTCTACCTGTTGTAACATAAATATATATATAAATGTTGTAATATATGTATAACTATTTTGTATGTATAAATATTGTATGTAAAACATAAATAAACAACACACAACAACCTACACACAACAATTAAACTAATATAGGACAACAGGACGCAAGCAGATCGTCAGAGGAAGTCACCCCGGCTAATATATATATATACAGTGCAGACCTGATAAGGAGAACTCACCAGGGACCCAAGAAATAGTTCTTTTTATCAGAAATTCCTCTTATCCAGATATTAGTTCAAGCATATGGTAATGCATTTACAACGTACAATACAATAATGAATTAGCGTTGAATATGACAGATGTATGACACAGAAAATATGTAAATCACCAAAACAAAGTTGGCACAAATATCTAGAGAATAACAGCACTTTTTACACTTTGAAATGAAAAAGCTGCAATTTTCCTCTGTATCTTACTTAGTACCTGTACTTGAGTTAATAAAAATGTCTTTCCATGACATCCTTAAATTCAAAGAAATGATAAATTAAATCATCTTGGCATCCAGTCTGCATTATATACATGTTAGTTTTATCCATGCAATTTGAAACTTCCAACTGTGAAATAGTTTGTACCGTTAACCCACAGTCATCATTATCTCTAGAATTTGCACACTCTTGAATGATAAAGCACTCTTAAATGAAAAAGTCTGTAATTTTCCTCTGTACTGCATCAATGTGACCTACAAGTTTGGACAACATTGCTGACCTATAATGAACCTTCAGATTTTGAATAATGCCTTGGTCACAAGGCTGAAGTTTCGATGTCGCATTTGGTGGTAGAAATAAAAGTTCTGTTGCTTTTAGATTTTGAACATTTATGTGGGCTGAACAGTTGTAAAGCACCAAAAGAACTTTGTGATGTTGACGTTCCATAGAATGATCAAATGCATATAGCCACTTGGTGAAAATGTATGATGTCATCCAGGCTATTGAATTAGCTGCATAATCAACACACAATTTTTTCAAACCTTTAAAACAGCGTGGATTTTTTAATTTACTGATTTCAAGTAATGGCAATTTATCTGAACCATCCATATTTGTACACACAACAATTGTGATTTTTTCTTACCATTGCCCCCCCCCCTCCCTCCTCCCCCCCCCCCCCCCCCTCACCCGGTAACTTTTCATTTCTGAGGAAAAAGTCCCTTGTCAGGCAGCAATCTCCAAAACAATCCAGTGTCATCAGCATTAAACACATCAACGAAATTATACCTACTCATGGCTGGGTTTAGTACCTCCTCCGTCCATGACTCGGTAGTCGTGGCATTAACAGAATGCCTTTCCCTACACACAAGAAAAAGTAAAGGAACCCTTTACAACGCCCATTGAGGCATATTGGGAATATGGTGTTAGGCCCATATTATCTTGACCGTCGGCACACTAGGGGTGATGTGGTTGGCATCACGCCGGCCGCCTTAACCTTCACAGGGTTGCTCTGGTACCCATTTGGGGCTGGGTCAACCCAGGAGCCGTTTGTAACCTAAAAAATTCCCCCCTCATCTGGGGATCGAACCATAGACTACTGCGCTAGGAAGCCAGTGCACTAACCACTATGCTACCGCGGATTTGTAAGTAATGTGCCGTTTTTTAAAACAACCCAGCCAGTCCGACCTTCCAGAAGTGCTAACTCTTCTGTCTTTGCAGTTAATATAGGTCCATCTACAGGAACATTTGCTGATCTCGCCATGGTGAACCATTTTAGGAGTACCGTGTCAACCACATCACACGTCGCTTTTCGGTTCTTCATTCTGTGACAATCAACTTGTCCACCATAAAACATTTTTCTGTACCGATCCTTATTTTTTATGATTCCTGAAAGCGTTGATTTTGGAATGTCGAATTCCTTTGCTATTTCCATTTTCTTTTTGTCACTATTTTCCACTTCTTGTACTAGCTCAATCTTTCGTTTCAAAGATATGGATTTTAACTTTCCAGCCATTTTTAGAGGGGAAATAACTCAAATTCTAACACTGACGAAGCGCGCAATTTCCGAAAATAGCCGAAAAGTTGTACAAATGTCCAGGTACTGTATTTGAAAAAAAGTTCGCCTTAAGCAGATCATATTATATAGTCGGGACACGTTTAATCGTTCGGCATATCCGAAAATTCGTGATAAACGGATTCCGCTTAACCGGACATTTTTTACAAAGACAAAGAAGAAAAATTGTCGGGGATAAACAAATTGTTCTTCACAACAGAAATTCGCCACATCCGAGATCGCCTTAAGCGGTTTGCACTATATATATATATATATATATATATATATATATACATATATATATATATATATATATATATATATATATATATATATATATAAATATATATATATATATATATATATATATATATATATATATATATATATATAAAGTCATGCGCCTCCACCTGACACTCCTCCACCTGAATCGATCCGGAGTATTTCCTTATATAAAAGTCATGCGCCTCCACCTGAAATCTAACCGTTTTGCGCCTACTATACTACTCTCATGTACTTCCTGTGAGTCTCTGAAGATACAGGGAAATAATCAAGCACGTCTCATGTACTTCCTGGGAGTCTCCGAAGAGACAGGGAAATAATCAAGCACGTCTCATGTACTTCCTGGGAGTCTCCGAAGAGACAGGGAAATAATCAATCACGTCTCAGATACTTCATGAGAGTCTCCAAAGAGACAGGGTAATAATAAAGCACGTCTCATGTACTTCCTGAGAGTCTCTGAAGAGACAGGGAAATAATCAATCACGTCTCAAGTACTTCATGAGAGTCTCCAAAGAGACAGGGTAATAATAAAAGACAGGGATGCTGTGTGCGCATCAGCACAGCCTGTCAGTAAAGTATGATATTCACCATCATCAGTATGTGGATGCTGTGTGCGCATCAGCACAGCCTGTCAGTCAAGTGTGATATTCATCATCATCAGCACAGCCTGTCAGTCAAGTGTGATATTCATCATCATCAGCACAGCCTGTCAGTCAAGTGTGATATTCCTCATCATCAGCACAGCCTGTCAGTCAAGTGTGATATTCCTCATCATCAGCACAGCCTGTCAGTCAAGTGTGATATTCCTCATCATCAAGTGCATCATCAGCACAGCCTGTCAGTCAAGTGTGATATTCCTCATCATCAGCACAGCCTGTCAGTCAAGTGTGATATTCCTCATCATCAGCACAGCCTGTCAGTCAAGTGTGATATTCCTCATCATCAGCACAGCCTGTCAGTCAAGTGTGATATTCCTCATCATGAGCACAGCCTGATAGTCAAGTGTGATATTCATCATCATCAGCACAGCCTGTCAGTCAAGTGTGATATTCATCATCATCAGTATGTTGATGCTGTATGGGCATCAGCACAGCCTGTCAGTCAAGTATAATATTCATCATCATCACAGCCTGATCATGTGATATTCATCATCATCAGCACAGCCTGTCAGTCAAGTGTGATATTCATCATCATCAGCACAGCCTGTCAGTCAAGTGTGATATTCATCATCATCAGCACAGCCTGTCAGTCAAGTGTGATATTCCTCATCATCAGCACAGCCTGTCAGTCAAGTGTGATATTCCTCATCATCAGCACAGCCTGTCAGTCAAGTGTGATATTCCTCATCATCAGCACAGCCTGATAGTCAAGTGTGATATTCATCATCATCAGCACAGCCTGATAGTCAAGTGTGATATTCATCATCATCAGCACAGCCTGTCAGTCAAGTGTGATATTCATCATCATCAGCACAGCCTGTCAGTCAAGTGTGATATTCATCATCATCAGCACAGCCTGTCAGTCAAGTGTGATATTCATCATCATCAGCACAGCCTGTCAGTCAAGTGTGATATTCATCATCATCAGCACAGCCTGTCAGTCAAGTGTGATATTCATCATCATCAGCACAGCCTGTCAGTCAAGTGTGATATTCATCATCATCAGCACAGCCTGTCAGTCAAGTGTGATATTCATCATCATCAGCACAGCCTGATAGTCAAGTGTGACATTCATCAGCACAGCCTGTCAGTTAAGTGTGATATTCATCATCATCAGCACAGCCTGTCAGTCAAGTGTGATATTCATCATCATCAGCACAGCCTGTCAGTCAAATGTGATATTCATCATCATCAGCACAGCCTGTCAGTCAAGTGTGATATTCATCATCATCAGCACAGCCTGTCAGTCAAGTGTGATATTCATCATCATCAGCACAGCCTGTCAGTCAAGTGTGATATTCATCATCATCAGCACAGCCTGTCAGTCAAGTGTGATATTCATCATCATCAGCACAGCCTGTCAGTCAAGTGTGATATTCATCATCATCAGCACAGCCTGTCAGTCAAGTGTGATATTCATCATCATCAGCACAGCCTGTCAGTCAAGTGTCATATTCATCATCATCAGCACAGCCTGTCAGTCAAGTGTCATATTCATCATCATCATCACAGCCTGTCAGTCAAGTGTCATATTCATCATCATCAGCACAGCCTGTCAGTCAAGTGTCATATTCATCATCATCATCACAGCCTGTCAGTCAAGTGTCATATTCATCATCATCAGCACAGCCTGTCAGTCAAGTGTCATATTCATCACCACAGCCTGTCAGTCAAGTGTCATATTCATCATCATCAGCACAGCCTGTTAGTCAAGTGTCATATTCAACATCATCATCACAGCCTGTCAGTCAAGCGTCATATTTATCATCGTCAGCCCCTTTTACAGCTGGTTTGAATAAGCTGATGCGTGACACCTGTTCCCTTCCTCGCTGCCGTTGCTTCTCTAACTCAGGATCAGAGTCAATGGTACCCATTTACAGCTGGTTATGGAGTGTTAGAGACTTCACCATTCTAGGTCCAGCATCGAGAGATGGGGAACCAGTTTCCTTCTCGTGTCTTTTCCTTCCCTAACTCAAAGTTAAGCTACCCATTTATAGCTAGGTAGACCCCATCTCTCGATGCTGGACCTAGTATGGTGAAGTCTCTAACCTTCCTTCCTTGCAACAGCTGTAAATGGGGTACCTTCTCTGATCCTGAGTTAGAGAAGGCAAACGGCAGCGAGGAAGGGAACAGGTGTCACGCATCAGTCAAACCAGCTGTAAACGGGTACCTGCCTCTGCTTTTGAATTAGGGAAGGCAAGAGCAGCGTGGAAGGGAGCAGGTCCTCTAATGCATCAGTCAAACCAGCTGTAAAAGGGTACCTGCCTCTGATCTTGAGTTAGAGAAGGCAACGGCAGCGAGGAAGGGAACAGGTGTCACGCATCAGTCTAACCAGCTGTAAAAGGGTACCTGCCTCTGATCTTGAGTTAGAGAAGGCAACGGCAGCGAGGAAGGGAACAGGCCACCCCACCTCATGAAGCTGGGACCCAGTACATCGAAGTCTATAACACTTCACTCCCCTACGGCAGAATGTGCTACGTGACTACAACCTTACGAACGGCAGGCGTGTTTTAAAAAAAATTCTAAGCAACGGGGGAGGGGAGAGAGGACAATGACACTTTTTTCAGTCAAGAAAGAGTACGGTGATCGGTTTGGGTAATAAATATCCAGAATTTGATTTAACCGGTGAATAAACGCACAAGAACCTAGTCGCCTTGTATGACATGGCCGAAAGTGTGAAATAAGCTTCCTTCTAATGTGTGAAATAAGCTTCCTTCTAATGTGTGAAATAAGCATCTTTCTAATGTGTGAAATAAGCTTCCTTCTAATGTGTGAAATAAGCTTCCTTCTAACGTGTGTAATAAGCTCCCTTCTAATGTGTGAAATAAGCTACCTTCTAATGTTTGAAATAAGCTTCCTTCTAATGTGTGAAATAAGCTTCCTTCTAATGTGTGTAATAAGCTTCCTTCTAATGTGTGAAATAAGCTTCTTTCTAATGTGTGAGATAAGATTCCTTCTAATGTGTGAAATAAGCTACCTTCTAATGAGTGTAATAATCTACCTTCAAATATGTGAATTCAGCTTCCTTCCATGTGTGAAATAAGCTACATTCTAATGTGTGAAATATGCTTCCTTCTAATGTGTTAAATAAGCTACCTTCTAAGGTTTGTAATAAGCTTCCTTCTAATGTGTGAAATAAGCTTCCTTCTAATGTGTCAAATAAGCTTCCTTTTAATGTTTTTAATAAGCTACCTTCTAATGTGTGAAATAAGCAGCCTTCTAATGTGTGTAATATTCTTCTTCTCTTCTTCTTCCATCCTTAGCCATCAACCGGCAAAGCAGTATGTGGCCAGTACGCCTAGTGGCGTCTTAGGGCAACAACAAATTGATCAATCTATCACTGTTTCCACCACGCCTAGTGGCGTCTTTGTGGAACAAAAACAGACCAAACAATCTATCATTGTTTCCGTAATCAGATTGGTTGGCAAGCAGGTGATCAGCCCACTGTGCGAAGTTTTTACGGGATGGGGTAAACAGCCCCATTGCCCATACCCTCCTTAGTCGCTTTTTACGACATGCGTGGTAGGGTGCAGTGTTACTATTCTTTGCTCCCCTTTCGGGCCCCGGTAACACACGGGTGAGTGTGTAATATGGTTCAATCTAATGTGTGTAATAAGCTTCCTTCTAATGTGTGTAATAAGCTACCTTCTTATGTGTGTGTCGTGTGGTGAGTACTGGGGCAACTACAACAGTAGTTTTTGCCAGGAATAGTCTATGAGATATTAGATATAAGGTCGCTAGAAATTGGCTCGTTAAGAAAGAATAAAGACCTATTCGAGATAGGGACAAGAAGACAGGAATGCGAATGCTTTCCACTAGACAGTGTTTTCTAATTAATTATGGAAAGAGTTCTGTTTCCCCACGACCTTAGCTTCTGCCCTTAGATCCCGTAAAGAAAAAGCCCCCAACCTCATCTGAGTAGAGAAAGGTTCCTATAGGTGAATATGTAACACGGACAGCACGAGTGATACATTAACAAACTCTTGATAATGATCAACCGATCGTTGGGTTTATTAATGAAATATCCACACATATAGGGTTAGTAATGGTTAGATCGTGATGATGGTGAAAGACGATTCACACAAAACACACAAATGAGATAATAAAATTGCAGTTAATTAAGTAATAGTTAATTAAGAATGAACTGGTGTAAAGTGAAATGATGATGTGATATGATACGTGTTACCAAAATGGTGAGTACTCTACACAGTCCATGTGTCTCTAAATGCTTCGCCCTGATATGACGATTCACGCGTAGGCATACAATGTCCCAAGTTGTTATACGTTATGTCGAGTGGGGTATCTCTAAGTCGAGGACGTTCTGATGAATACTGTTGTCGTACGGAGAACGCTGACGAGATATCTAGGTATATTCCTTGACTGTTTGAGTATATCTCTGTAGTGTGGATCAACAGTTAATAGTTGTCATATGAGCAAAAGGTCTGTTGTCTAATCTCCCGAGGGTACTGGTCAGACTGGATATCTTCACGAAATGTTATTGAGATGTAGACTCATAATCTTGCGTATGTAGTCGTGATTCATATACTTTCGAGTCTGCTTCATAAAATGCGCTTAAGAGTGTGTTGCACGTGGTATAAATATGCTATTCCTCTGTTGAGCTCTTTTGCTTGACTTCAGATAATAATGATCTTTCGAGTGATTTGAATTTATGATGACTCTGTATTGAACTTGTGATAACGATGTATTGAACTTGTGAGCAAGCAGTATATGGTGACGAAAAATGCTGCGTCCACCTTCTGACTTGTGGGTGAGACAATATTCCTTTTTAATTGAGGAACGAAAGATGTCCTATGGCGAATTCTGCTAGCCAAATGTCCGTTTTTGATAACTTATTTCTGGTTAGACGTCAGACACGTTGCGTGTAGACTCAGACTTCTGATGAACTGAAGACACACAAAAGTCTTCGTAAGTTTTCACATTTAACATCACTGGTTGACTTGCATTTTAAACTACTGCTCATTATTCATCTCTCTCTCTCTCTCTCTCTCTCTCTCTCTCTCTCTCTCTCTCTCTCTGAGTTCAATTCTAATGATGTTAAATATCTTGTGCATGAGAGTGTGTGCGCATGGGAGACTGTGATGATGATGAAGGTGACGTATGAACTATTAATTACCTCCTATCATCCTATCATCTTCTGGGAAAATCTTCTGATTTTATTAATCAGTTATGCCAAGAATTATTTGAAACTTTATCTTCCGCACATTTTAGCTGTGAGGTTAAAATAAACAAAAATAAGAAAATGTATTAATAAGTATAAGATCTACTAACCTTCTTTTTCCCTTCGCAAAATCCTTTAAGAACACAATTCATCACAGAACTGAATTATATCCCCTCTGAATAAACACGTGTATTAGGCTAGGCGTTTTGGAGATTAATCTCTTCCTCACAATGCAAAAAACTGGACTCCTTCCTCTTGCAAGCTACGCAGTAGATTATATTTCTGCCAGTCCAATATAGGTTTCTTGTACAGCTCCGCCCATACCAACCAATCCTTAATGGCCCCTCTGGTCACTCATTCACAGGATCGCTCTTGTCCCCTGTCAGTCCAAACGTGGGTGTAGTTTGACCTCTGATTGTTTATTGTTCACCTGGCCAAGGTGGGCGTCCAGTGTGGTAAACCAACGTTTGTCTGAACCGCGGCCGACCAAAGATAACACCATTACAGCATGAGACGTTTTCCCCTGGCCAATCTGGGCGTCCAATGTGGTGTCACAGAAATTACAGCATGCCCAGATATTTGATTGGGATGACCAGATGTGTTTTCACCAGATTTATCACGATGCAATGTGGGCTTCAAACGATAACGTCAGGCATGATGACTCAATCAAAGGACTTTTATTTTCCCCGATGAAAGAACAAATGTGGTTCTCTAGATACCGGTCGCGAGTAATCACAACGATGAAATAGCAAATTTGGGTCGCAAATATGGGATGAAAGAGCAAATGTTGGAGAAAATACAATATGAAAAATGTAGGAAAAGATGGAGCAAAAAGGCCTTTGCGCTCGTTTATCACAGTGTGAAATAAGCTACCTTCTAATGTGTGTAATAAGCTTTCTTCTAATGTGTGTAATAAGCTACCTTCTAATGTGTAAATAAGCCTTCTTCTAATGTGTGTAATAAGCTACCTTCTAATGTGTGAAATAAGCTACCTTCTAATGTGTGAAATAAGCTGCATTCTAATGTGTGTAATAAGCTTCCTTCTAATGTATGTAATAAACTACCGTCTGTGTGAAATAAGCTTCCTTCTATAGTGTAAAATAAGCTGCCTTCTAATGTGTGTAATAAACTACCTTCTAATCTGTGAAATAAGCTACCTTCTAATGTGTGAAATAAGCTACCCTCTAATGTGTGAAATAAGCTTCCTTCTAATGTGTGAAATAAGCTTCCTTCTAATGTGTGAAATAAGCTACCTTCTAATGTGTGGAATAAGCTACCTTCTAATGTGTGTAATAAGCTTCCTTCTAATGTATGTAATAAACTACCGTCTGTGTGAAATAAGCTTCCTTCTATAGTGTAAAATAAGCTTCCTTCTAATGTGTGAAATAAGCTTCCTTCTAATATGTGAAATAAGCTTCCTTCTAATGTGTGAAATAAGCTACCCTCTAATGTGTGCAATAAGCTTCCTTCTAATATGTGAAATAAGCTACCTTCTAATGTGTGTAATAAGCTACCTTCTAATGTGTGAAATAAGCTACCTTCTAATGTGTGAAATAAGCTACCTTCTAATGTGTGAAATAAGCTTCCTTCTAATGTGTAAAATAAGCTACCCTCTAATGTGTGCAATAAGCTTCCTTCTAATATGTGAAATAAGCTACCTTCTAATGTGTGCAATAAGCTACCTTCTAATGTGTGAAATAAGCTACCTTCTAATGTGTGCAATAAGCTACCCTCTAATGTGTGCAATAAGCTACCTTCTAATGTGTGCAATAAGCTACCCTCTAATGTGTGCAATAAGCTACCTTCTAATGTGTGCAATAAGCTACCTTCTAATGTGTGTAATAAGCTACCCTCTAATGTGTGTAATAAGCTACCCTCTAATGTGTGAAATAAGCTACCTTCTAATGTGTGTAATAAGCTACCCTCTAATGTGTGCAATAAGCTACCTTCTAATGTGTGTAATTAGCTACCTTCTAATGTGTGTAATAAGCTACCTTCTAATGTGTGTAGTAAGCATCCTCTGCAGACTGTTTAGGACGTCCTCATTCATCTTTTTACCCGCCCATAGAATTGTTAACATTCGTCCGTCATAACACATCTTTGTGGTCTCTAGAACTTCTCTAATGTGTTTACTAATTGTATTCACGACCTAATGGTCTTTTATAATTTGACATGCGCCCTAATATAACCCACTGGGTTAGAAGGGAACGCGCCTCGCCAAGACGAGGCAAATTTTATTAAATAACATCTTCTTTTACTAATTGTCCGCACTCCCTCACTTCTAGATGTCAGAATTGGCTTTGTATACCTCAAAACTCTCAAACTTTCTTTTGATCGTTATCGTCTCCGTATGCCTTTGGTTTTCTTCTGTCTCCCTTCATAAAGCTGGGCATAGTATAGTAAAGGCTTTAACTATTCCCTCTGTACCGAAGTATCTAATATGGAACTCAAAGCTGCTCATCTCTGGTACAATCTTCCACATACCCTGAAAAGTATACTCATTCAACAGCGGACTGTTCAAATATTTCATGAGATCTGATTATATGCCACCCAAATCTGATTATGTTTACAATCATTGTCTAATGCAGTGATTCTCAACGTGAGCGATACCGTACTTCATGGGGGATTCAGTAAGATGGTCAAGTACATTTTTTCCTGCTAACAGCGACTATGAGGGAGGTTACAGGTGAAAATGAGGCTCCGAAGGGGGAAGGGAGGGGGGGGGGAGGGGCGGCGGGGGGGGGGGGGGGGGGGGGGGGGGGGGTCATGAGCCAAAAAAAAAAAAAAAAAAATGGTTGAGAACCACTGGTCTAATGACACGTTTGTAGGGTTTCGATTTCACTTGTTTATTTGTTTTTACTTTCATTCCTTTTGTTTTCTTCTTTAAACATACTTAATTTTAATTATGATTGGATACTATAAATAAATGCTGTTATACTATCTTCATAATGTTGCATGCCTTTAAAACAATGCTTAAAGTAATATGTGGGAATGAAGGGCAAAGTTTGCGAGATGAAAGAGAGAGGGGGGGGGAAGGGAAGAGAGAGAGAGAGAGAGAGAGAGAGAGAGAGAGAGAGAGAGAGAGAGAGAGAGAGAGAGAGAGAGAGAGAGAGAGAGAGAGGAGAGAGAAGAGAGAGAGAGAGAGAGAGAGAGAGAGAGAGAGAGAGAGAGAGAGAGAGAGAGAGAGAATGTTTAAGTCGGCCTGCACGCCCAATTCAGAACCCTTTGAAAATAAAGTTCGCTAGTTCAAACTACAACAAAACAAATCTTTGCCTAAACCATCTTTTAGTTTACCTGATCCCCCCGCCTGAAACTGGCGCATCATTTGTTCCCTCAGCTGCTTGGCCTTCTCCTGGTAAGTTATCACTGAAAGAGAAAGCAGCACGAGATGAAGGAACCTTTCAGAGATTGAGCTTCGTCAGAGGGAGAGATGTACCTGGCTGGATGTTACAAAAAACAAACAAACAGATCCTAATGACTTAACGAAAGAAAAACGTTTCTTCCTTCCACGGATAGCATTGTTAGTCGTTGGAGCAGCACTTTCAGTAGAACGCGTTGTTTGTCTTCCGGCATCCACTGTGTCATTCTCAACCCTTTTAAAATAAAGTTCTGTCTATCTATCTCTCTTAATGATTCTGCTCATAAGTAAAGGACGGCAAAGATAAACACACCAAGTCTCACCTCATTCAATAGGAGACTAGTCACATACTTTATGAGTTCTGATTCCATGCCACCCTAATCTGATTATGGTCGAATTATTGTTTGATTTACTGTGCGAATTTTTTTTTTTTTTTTTTACATTTATATTTTTATGAGTTTTTAAAGAAACCTATTTCACAAGTAAGAAAGAAGCAATCCAATTTTTTGGGGCATGTTATGAGAAGATGAAAGCTGGAGTATTTCGTAACAACAGGTAAGATTGAAGAGAAAAGAGATTGGGGAAGACAAAGAGAGCAAATACTGGACAGTTTGACATCGTGGCATGGAATAAAGTCAACAACAGAATTGATAAATTGTACTGGAGACAGGAAGTTGTGGAGATACATGATCTCCTACGCCACTAGGCACCGTACTTAAAGAAGGTTTCACTGTTCGTTTGGCAATGTCTGCAGAAGATCGGTAACTACGACACAAATGGGAAACCAAAATCAGAGATCTAGACCTCCAGGACGACTCCGAGTTCACTGGGAGGACAACAGTACACAATCCCTGAAAGGCCAGGCCAGCAAAAAGACAGCCGATAAAGTAGTATAGCACTCTCTCTGGCAAACCTCTACACCCCAGGGTAGAAGATGAAAGACTAATTAAGGTTTCAGTGTTACTTTGTTTGCTCCACTTTGGGGTCTCGGCATCACAGGGGCGTTGTAGGCTTTATTGACCTCCACAAATTGTCTGAAGATGAGAAAAAGTGATCATTCTTGGCGTAACTCATTATAATAGTCTGAATGACCTTTCTGCGGCACAATATTGCCGTTGTTTACATTTTCTTTCATCATCATCATCAAGTACTATACTAGTGGCGTAGGAGATCGTGTCTCTCCACAACTTCCTGTCTCCATTACAATTGATCAATTCTGTTGTTGACTTCTTTCCATGCCACGATGTCAAGGTGTCCAGTATTTTCTATCTTTGTCTTTCCCTATCTCTTGTTTGTCTTCAATCTTTCCTGTTGGTACGATATATTCCAGCTTTTCTATTCTCACAATATGCCCAAAACGTGGATTGTTCCTTTCTAACTTGTGAAATAAGTTTCCTTTGCGCATTGGCCTCTTTCAGGACATCCTCATTACTCTTTGTGGTTGTCCATGGTATTTTTAACATTCTTCTGTAAAACCACATCTCTGTGGCCTCTAGCGCCTTCCCTGCGTGTTAAATAATTGTCTATGACTCACTCCCACATGTCAGGATTGGTTCTATATATCACTGAAGAACTCTTTGTCTTACTTTCTTACATTTTCTTTACCAGACAGAATTATAGTACAATACATACAAACTTATTACAACATACGATCAACGTACTACAAAGGGGACATTACTTACTGGACGGGTCAGCAGTCAGAGTGCTTGAACTTTTGACCCCGGTCCAAAACGTGGAAAAATTTCCAACCACAGTTGCCCTGAAAGAACGGGAAAGAAAATAAAAATTGATTGTGAATTTATCGTGAAACAAATCCAACTTGAATAATGTCTCCCGTCTTCTCTTATTTCATCTTTTTGCTCCTGAAGGAGCATAGGCCTTCAACAAACTTATGCTAATTCTTGCTGTCCCGTGCCATAATGGTTTTCCATGTGTTCTTTGGTCTACCTCTACCATTCTTACCCTGGTCATTCCACAACTGTCTAATAATACTATCAACAGGTTTTCTCAGTGTGTGTCCTATCCATGTCCAATGTCTTCTTCTCACGTGATTCTGTAATATCTTCAACTACCCCTTGTGGTCTCCGGGGTAATCTAACAAGACAAAGATAGAATTCAACCAATGCTCCCTAAGGCATCTCGTACAAGGTGGCTAATATGAGGTTGTCTATAAAGCTTGCACACTCACAACGTTAAACTAATTTCTGCAGACACCACTGTTGCAAGAGATTGTGAGTGCTTGGTGAAGACTTCTTGCATGTTGGTCAGTTAGTGGTGGCTCCACGGTTTATACGAAGCTAAAAGAAGTACTATGATAATGATTATCTTCAACTACCGAAATCACACAGGTCTTCAACATGTTCGCGCTAGGCCTTCCGATCCTGTGCCATCCATTCAATATTTCCATCTCTTCTTTATCCATTTTCGGCCGTCTCCAATTCCATTATCCATTCTTTTTTTCGGGTTATATATACGTTTACTTCTTGCTTTAAAACACGGGTCGTTAACCTGTTGTTTGCGGCTACCGGTTGATCACAAGGGAAGATCTGGTAGATCTCTAGTTGACGGTAATAAGAGAGCTGACAGACTAGCATCAACAGCACCCACAGTGGAGACATTGGATTTGGATAAGGAAGAGATACTGAGAACAATTAACGATCGCCTGTTATAGAATGCCACTGGTATAGATGAATCATCAACTTTAAGACTGTTGGAATTTGGAATCAAACGTAAGGCTAGCTGAGATGGGCGTATGAGAGGATGCATATGTTGTGTATACCAGTGGCTATCAACGTGCGCCATATTAGCCACCTTGTACGAGATGCTTTAGGGAGCATTGGTTGCATTCTTTCTTTGTCTTGTTAGATTACCCCGGGGACCACAAGGGGTAATTGAAGATATTACAGAGGTGGCCATGCCATTTTTCCAGGGCGCCCCAGTAAGATGGTAAAGTACTTTTTTCCAGCTAACAGCGACTGTGGGAGAAAGGGGGGGGGGGTGCAGAGAAGTAAATGAGGCTCAGAAGGGAAAGGGGGGGGGGGAAGGAGCAAAACATGTTTGAGAACCCTTAGTGTATACAACCAGCCAACTACAGGAACAGTTAGCATTCACTCTTCGATATATCCTGAGGGAGTCTGAGCATCTATGGGTTTACCCTGAGTGCAATGATGTCCATTCTATTCAACAATAATAATAACTGATGGAGGTAAAACAATTTTAAACAAGGGAAATTTCGAACTAACCTTCTCCTGCCGACATTTAAAAGCGATGTGTTCCCGTGAGTAAACTTCTTTTTCTGCTTTCCCCAATGAAAACCCACGAGCTAACATTCTAAAATTCACTCTATTCATGAATTGCATTAGATGCAAACATGATCTTTTCTTTGAAGATGTTACATAAGGTAACTTATTATTTAACCTTAATTTTCCACCGTTCTATTAAGTAGAATTGCTGGAAGTAGATCGTTTGTCACAGATAAAATTACATATGGGCTGCAAGTATTCCAAAATCCAGATACTCTGAAGTCCGAAAACAGACATAATTTTGTCAAAGTAGATCTTAAGATAGCTCAGAGTTTCTTAAGTAGATCCCACAGCTCCTGGGTTGGCTAAATCTGCTATGAAATATATATGTGAAAATAAGATAACTAGCATATATTTTAGTGTGTGGGTTATACCTGACACCTACCTGGGACATTAAAGAGTTAACCCGCGCATTGACACTACCGGCGAAAACAAGAATACCATGTTAAGTGTTGACAACTTACACAAACTGTACTCGTCCGATCTGGTAATCTGGAGGACTCCACTGGCACACTACCTTGTCCTTGACCTGAGCGTTGACGTGCGTGGCACCTGCCTTGCCACAGTAGCTGACCTTTTTACCTGTAACTCCGCATGTGATGTCTCCCGCGAAGGAAGCTTCGGTGGTATCTCCTTGAATGAAGAATCCTTTAAAGGTTTGGGGAGATGGTGTCTTGTTGCCTTCGATGGTGACTGAGGATAGAAAATTCAGAGTTGTGTTTAAGTCTCTCCAAACAAGTATTAAGTCAAGTCTCAAGTCTCTCAGTACAAGTCTCGAGTATCATGTTCCTAAAAGTAGCTTTTAAGTTCAGTTCTAAGTCGAGTCTCATTTATCTAAAACTGTTTATAGCCACAACCGCTTTGTTTCGAACAATCGTAATAAATAATAATTACAAATAATAATCTCTGTTGTCAGCAATTTATATACCGACTTCTATTAAATTATCAATGTAAACAAAAGTATATTCGGTTTTTCCGCTTGAGTGCGTTTTGAATGATTATGGCGATTTTGGCCCAGCCAAATTACCAAGTTCCGAATTGAGCCCAATCATAAATTTAAAAAAAAAAAACCAGAGTCGAGTCTGGCGGGTATTCATTCCGGTGACTCAAGTCCGACTTGAGTATCGTCAATACTGGGAACATGTGTCATGCATGCAAATGTTTGGACCTATTGTAAAAATATACGTTTACCAAACAATAATAATAATATTACTAATAATATAAATAGTAATGGTAGTCCCATAACAGAAACTGCCTAAGGGAGTAACGTGCTAGAGATTTTACCACAATAGGTCCAACATTGTTTTAATGAGGAAGGTTGATCAATTCCTTTCCTCGTTGCCTTCGCCTTCCATCACTCACGAGCCGATGTAAGCCCATTTACAGCTAGGTATACTAGAACGTGACGCTACCAGATTTCGATCTTCGAACCCGGTAATTTTATCGTAAGAGTAAAGCGCTCTAACCGCTTACATATTTTTTAAACTGGATAAGAAATATTTATATGTATATGCTGAGTCAGGATGTGGGTGCTGCAACAGTTATCACTATCCATAATTATGAGTTGGCAGTGGTGCACCAGTTCACATATCTGGGGTCTACCATAAATGACACAGAAATTGACAGCCGCATTGGCAAAGCTGCAGCTACCTTTGCCCGCCTCACATCGCGTGTTTGAGGAAACTCGAAACTCACAATGAAGACCAAAGCTGCGGTATATACCGCCTGCGTCACCAGCACACTTCGGTATGGCAGCGAGACTTGGACAACCTATGCTAAGAAAGAAAGAAGGATCAATACTATCCATCTACGGTGTCTACGCCACAACCTCTGCATTTCGAGAAAGAAAAAGTGACAAAATAATGTCGAGGTGTTGTCACGTGCTGGCCTTCAAAGCATGTATACACTGCTTAGACAGTCAGACTACGCTGGCTTGGCCCTTTCCGCCGCATGGAAGATGGTCGCATCCAGAGAGATATCTTCTACGGACAACAGAAAGATGACAAAAGAACAGTTGGCCGACCGTAGCTGAGATTCAAAGCTGTGTGTAAGAGATACACGAGGGCACAGGACATACATCCAGAAACGTGGGAGGATGAAGGTGCCGATCGCACAAAGTGGCGATGCTATCTGCAGCTACACCTCAGATTGGGCGAAATGAAGCTCACACAACAAGCAGATGAGAGGAGAAAAAGTCGAAAGGAACACCAGGAAAATAAGCAGCTGAGGGTTGTCACCTCAGGGGAGCCTGCAACCAGACGATACGCCGAGGCCTAAAATCCCACCCCTTGCAGACCCAAGTAGAACCGTCCCAACTAAGATGGTTTGGCCATCTCTGCAGAATGGGAGAAGATCGGCTGTCACGACAAGCATGGGCAACTAAGAGCCAGAGATCCAGACCCCAGGACGACCCAGAGTCCGCTGGGAGGACAACATTAGACAATCCTTGAAGGACCGAGGACTAGAATGGAACCAGGCCAGGAGGAAGATAGTCTGGCGTTCTCTCTTGGAAACCTCTAAATCTCACGGTAGAAGGGGAGCGGCTAATTAAGTAAGTAAGTATTTTTAACACACATACCGAAGCAAGATAATTTTGTACTTTCTTCCTTCTGGGTGAGAAATAGTCTGTCTATGGAAGTGTTCCGAACTATTATTTACATACACTGAGCAGATGAAGAAGCTGTTTTGTCAACATTTTACTGGATCAGATGTAATATTTATAAATCAAGGATAGGGTCTTAGATCGATGTTTATCAACCAGGGTTCCGCAATTCCTCCTCAGGGTTTCCGCGAGAAATCGTGGAATAAATCTATGTTTCAATACCGCGTACAATTCCAAAAATCGTTCTTATCAGGGTTATGAATAGTGTATGTGACTATGTTTTGTTTTCACATTGTATCGATAAATATCACACGCATCTAATAATTTGAGATTCCGATTGACAGAGTGGCTAGAGCACTGGTGTCTCGAGACAAAGGTACCAAGTTCAATTCACTGTATCTGTCGTAGATTTTTCGATAGGAGTATTAAGACTTAGGTTGGTCCCTTCTGAATAGGTAGGAATGAGTGATAGTCACAGTGAGAGATGGAAATAAAAAAACATAGACTTCCACGAGTGAGGTGATAGAATGTGATATAGAGGCTGTCTCTGAGAGCGGAAAATCTTCTCTCTCTCTCACCTATCTTCTACGACAGATCTAAAGTAGTCAGACAGTCTAAACACAGATATATATATATTACATATATTTCTATCTAATCACGGGCACGCACATACACGTGACGACAATTAAACACACAGACGTGGGAAATCTATGACAATGGATATATATATATTTTTTAGAACGAGCTGACCAACGCACTGATTAGTTCAAGAGAGATTTTTTTATTATTATCATCAAAAAAAAAATCTTCTCACAACACCAAAGAAATACATCAAGGAGAAAACATATACAAATAGTCATAAAATTTAAGAAAAAACAAATGCTACAAGGATGATAGCCCGTTAGAATCTTACTCTAGGTTTAGCCCACAGCCCCGTTAAGAGAACAGATGATGGCCCAAAGAGTTATAGAATACATAGGGTTGAGTCTAAGAGGTTTCTTTCTTTCTCGTAAATGTATGAACAGAGTTGGATAATCTGATTTAGCCTAAGAAAAAGAAACTCTAGCATTTGTAACAAATCCTGCAGATTAAACAAAGTTAAGACAGCCAATGGGTGACAATAATACACCGGTAAAATAACACTCTGACCTGTGTACTCTCATTCATTCAGCCATGGCCTTGCTCACACATATATACTCACAACTTTGCTCGCTGCCTCTGGGAACATAATAATTCTAGGACCTTCCCACAGACCCGAAAATGCAGTCATCGACCAAGAAATCCCAGTTCCAAAAGACGTACTGAACTCTCTGTCTCAGGGAACGATTCCTTGGGTGTTCTAATTTTTTTCGAATGTCTGATTAAGTCACATAAAATTTGTCCAGGCACGAAAGTTAGCAGAGCACAATGTCATTAGCTTTGGATTCTAGGCTTTAAGAAATGTCAGATCGGTGTCTTCTTTCAGGCAGGTACTATATTTGGTCACCACAATACTAGTCACAATCTCTGTCGGAATGTTAATGTTATTCTTGTAATATTCTCGCCGCCAGGCAGCATGTACATTTAAATTTGTGGAGCAATATGAACTGGCTCAAAAGCCCAATATATATATATTTCTAGTCTTTAGAAACCGTCAGTGGGATTGCTATTACTGTCTCTCTCTGATGGCATATGCACTGTTACTTGAAACAAAAAAACCCACGTGGTTAAAGATAGGAACTGTCTATGCTTCACACAAATATGTCTCTTTACTAAACGCTGGCACCGTTTCACTATAAGAATGGAAAGAACACATATCAAATAATTCACATATATGTACTCAATATAACTTACATTTTACACGACAAGCCTACAGCTTGACTTATATTTAAAACTTCCCGTGAAATAAGTTATATAAAAATCAATCATCAGGAATTAGGAATATCTTCGTATTCCGTCAATATTCACCGATGTCGCACCTAGCATTTATAAGTTAGTTATTAAAACAGTTTCGACTGAGTATTTAACCGTTAAATTAAACTCATTTCAGCTACTTGTTTAGTAAGCTAAAAATACAATTTATTTTGTATTTCCACTGCAACTCGTCGATTAAAGAAATAACAAACTATCAAAATATTCACTCTGCACACAGAACTAGTTTAAAATGAAATCGGCGATTTTAACACTAAATCACTTCACAAAATACTAGAGATCTATTATATATAATATTTACCGCAAAACACAGAAGTACTAAGAACTTAAACCACTTCGACCAAACTAAAGGCCATCTCTATTAACAGAGATTATTTAGAAATCGAACGAAGGTTGTTCTAGTCTAACTGCCAAGTTACTGAGTGAAATGAAATAAAGTTTCAAACTCGGGCCAATATCTTAAAATCAGACAAAGGGCCCCAACTTATTTCGCCAAGCGAAATTATCTCCCCTACTCCCAACATTTACGTCAGCTTAACGCGTGTCGTAACTGCCACCTACTGACCGAGATGTACGCGTGTCAGTTTCAAATCCCAGACAGCCTGTCTGAAACTGCGACTATAAGGTGTAAATATTCGCTCCTATTTAAGCGTTCGCCGATGCAACTCGTTGTCGACCGGTGAAAATGCAGACGGATGTCGGCTCTCTCCTAGCATTCTCACGCGTTTACGTCGAGAATCTAACTCAGGAGTGTCGTGTCATCTGAAGGTGCAGACCCAAGTCGGCTCGATGTCTGAGATGGACTGCAACTAAATCGCACTTCACGTCTGACTGACATCTATGTAATAAAATTTCGTATCCCAGTATGAGAAAAAACACAAGGTAAAGTTTGAGGATACTGAAGAAAATATTATTCGCAAAACAAGTGATGCGAAAAATACAGGAAAAACAAGTACGGAAAGATAATAAATAAAAGGATTCGGGTGAGAGAATAGGAAGAAGATGTAGGCAATTTAATGATATAAAGACCTACGTGACAGTATCGACACACTCTAGTCTATCCAGCTGTAAATGGGTACCTCACTTTGAGTGAGGTAAAGAAAAGGCGGCGAAGAAGAGAACTAGTCACCTCACCTCTTGATGCTGAACCTTGTACAATTAAGTCTCTAACACTTCACTCTCCTACGGCAGTATCTCTAATAGGACTACCTTTTTGTAAAATAATTTAAATGTCGGTACTATCAGTAATACTCTGTTTACTTATTTATAATTAAAGAGACAAGATTTATGTCTCAGTTACGGTATTAGTAAAGAGATAAATCTAGAAGATTAATAATAAATACAATATACTGTCACAACAGTAACTTCTTCTTCTTCATCTACCATGCCTTGTGGCGTAGGAGATCATGCTTCTCCGCAACTTTCTGTCTCCAGTACAATTTATCAATTCTGTTGTTGAATTCTTTCCATGCCACGATGTCAAACTGTCCAGTATTTGCTCTCTTTGTCTTCCCCTATCTCTTTTTCCTTCAATCTTACCTGTTGTTACGATATATTCCAGCTTTCCTCTTCTCATAACATGCCCCAAAAAAGTGGATTGTTTCTTTCTAACTTGTGAAATAAGTTTCATTTGTGCATTGGCCTCTTTCAGGACATCCTCATTACTCTTTTTGGCTGTCCATGGTATTTTGAACATTCTTCTGTAAAACCACATCTCTGTGGCCTTTAATGCCTTCCCTACGTGTTTACTAATTGTCCATGACTCACTCCCATATGTCAGGATTGGTTGTATATAACAATGAAGAATTATCTTTCTTACTTTCAATGACAAAGAATTGTTGCATAAAATATAGAATGCTGTTTTTTCCTGAGCTATTCTATTTTTCACTTCTCATATGCCTCTTCCATCCGTTGGTATTTGAATTTATTGACCTGTTTTAAAACTGTTTCATTTACTTTCATAGTGCATTCTGGAGAAGCCCTTTTCTTTGAGACGACAATTACTTCTCATTACAGTATTGAACATACAAAAAGTACATTTTTTAGAGCTTTACACGAAGAGACGCTGTATGAAAACATATACGTACATTTAACACAACAGTCAGACAAACCATAACTGTTTTTTTTCTTTAGTACTTCAAAGTCTTACTTATTCATCTTGCATTATGCTTTGAAATGTTAGATAATTCTTTTTATCTTCCTTGCTTTTGTTTCTTGCGACATTCGTTCAATGCCTTTAATACATCACGTTTTTGTTGCGAAATGGCAGCCCTGTATATAGTGTTCGCGACATCTGAAACTCTATCGGCTGTCGTGGCATGGACACGGCTCTCGCTTGTCTCATAGAATGTGCTACTAACACGTAGTGACGTAAATTCAGTTTCAATTAAGAATGCTACAGGACTTCTACAAGTAATGTTTAAATATTAATCAAAGAAACTTTTCAGATCATTTCGCAAACATATTCTTGACCATCCAGTACATGAGACACTTTGAACCTGGATGACTTAAGAGTAGTTCTCCACAAACTGAGGAGGAGAACATCCAGTTCACACAAAAAATGATCAATTTTACCAGCTCAACAGAAGAGAACAAGTGGTAATCTTCAGACTCCGCACGGGCCACAACAGATTGAGATATCACATATTCAACAAGCTAAAGATAGGAACTACCGATGTGGCACCGATAAAATGACTGCTGAACATCTGCTTCAAAGATGCCCAACATATGAGGAACAGGGAAAGCACATGTGGCCATCACCAGTACCATTCCTGGAAAAGGTCTATGGAGATAGAAACAGCCTAAAGCTGAGCACTGCTTTCTTTGAACATAATCACGTTGACGTCTGAGAGTGTACGAAGACGAACCTGGCCATACATAAGCTCATATTCAGTCATAGTGAAAGTGCCGCGACGAACATGACTATAACCCGGCAAACACTTCCATAAATGAAACACCGTCGACCTTCCCGCTTTCACCACTCCGAACACACTGTCCTTCTAACGAATACACACGTTATCTAACAACAATTTTGCGTCTCATCGTTCACTGGTGCATTTGAGTGCACAAACTAATATTTCTTGGTAATGTCCCGTTTGTGCAATAAAATGCAAACCTCAATATTTTTTTTGACATATTATTAAACAAAATAAACAAGAAAAAAACAAACGTTTCAATACTGTTTTCGAATAATGACAGTTGATATGTGTGTGCGCGTGCCTGTGTGCATATGAAGTATATAGATAGCATCTATTTATAATTACAGGTTCTTGGCAATAATTTAGCAGTAACAAAGTTGCGTCGAAGGGGTTCCGCCGCTTGTGGAAAGTTGCTTGAGGGGTTCTTCCTTGGTATAAAGTTTGAGAAACACTGGCTTGGGTGCAAAGGAATATTTAAATGAAGCTATCAGAGACACGATTACTGTTAGGCTAAGACTAGTATGTGTGGACGTTTGAGAGGATGTCTCAGGCGTGTACACCACCAGCGCGGGCAATTAGCATTCATACCCTCCCACATTTGCTGAGGGAAACTCAGCACCTGTAGCCGCGTGCGAAGCACTGGCCATTTAGTTGATGACGAATACGATAAAAGAATATTTTACAGAGATAAAACAAAACGAAAAATCAGTAGTATCAGTTAGGTTAAGTTAAATAAAAGCATTAAGGAAATAACTGAAATGCAGAATAGATCACAATGACCAGACAGTTGTCAAAAAGTGATGAATAAGGTAGTTGGTAATACGTGACCAACTTGTATTAAACGACAAGTAGCAGGGTCAATTAGATATTCCATTTTTTATAAAAACTAAGAGGCGAGATGACCGCACGAAAAAACAGATCACAAGGACACAACATGTGACAAAACTGACGAGTGGACAGACTAATACGTGACTGAAAGATTGCATCAGCAGCGGTTCTAACATTATATATGAAAAGTCCTTCACCAAGTTAGATACTAGCAACTACAACAGGTTTAGAAACGTTCCCCGCACTCAAAATTGTAACGAATAACATAATATGGTCAGCGCGACCTGACACGAAAGGATATTTGTCGGCTGATGGAGACTGAGGGAGAACGGTTGCTAAACATATTGTCGTAGATTTTTTATAGGAGAATTAAGACTTGGGTTGGTCCCTTCTGAATAGATTAGAATAAGTGATCGTCACAGTGAGAGGTAGTAATAGAAATAGATTTCCACGAGTGAGGTGGTACACTGTGATAGAGGCTGTCTCTGAGATCGAGAAATCTTCTCTCTCTCTGCCTATCTTCTACGACAGATTTAGAGGAGTCAGACAGTCTAAACACACACACACACACACACACACACACACACACACACACATACACATATATACATATATATATATATATATATATATATATATATATATATATATATATATATATATATATATATCCACTCACTTGCACGCACATTCAAGTGACGACAGTTAGACACACAGACGTGGGAAAATTATAACAATGATTATATGGATATTCTAGAACGAGCTGACCAACACGCTGATTAGGGTTAAGGGCAGTTTAATTATCAATATAAACTTCCACCACAACACATAAAATTACATCAAAGCATATACAAATAGCCATAAAAAAATCAAGGAATTGCTACAAGAAATGATAGACCCACAGTTATGATCTTCCCTCGATGTTTAGCCCACAGTCCCGTTAGGGGAAAGATGATAGCCCAAAGAGTCACAGATACATATGATTTGGGTCTAATATTTTCCCCTTTTGAAGGTATGAACTGACTTTGATAGCAGTATCTTTTTTAAGGAAAATATATATTTTAGCAACAAATCATCATCATCTCAACCCGTAACCCGTCATGGGTCGTAGGGGTGCCATGGTGGAAGCATCAGCAGACAGGGTCCTCCACTGCTCTCTATCCTCAGCAATGCGTACAAGTGTGGAAAAACCGTGTCCTGCCCATTCTTTGATGTTATCAGCCCAGGATTTTCTTTGCCTCCCTCTTCTCCGTTTACCTTCGACCTTCAACAAATCATGCATAAGGAAAATTACAAAGTGAGTGAATCAAACGAAGAACATCCTTCAGTCTACTTTCACTCGGTTCTTTCATCAGGGCCCTGACTCACACAACCTTACCTACAAATCGTGCTGTAGTTCGCCGCCTGGCGCAAACTTTAGGACACTTCTCTACAGTGAATCTGTATTCTTTGGATAAAGAGAATACCTGCTCTGCAGATACAGGTTTCTTCCACTGCATCCGGGGAGCATTCACTTCACCAGTTTAATTTTAAGATTACTGTTAAGGTCACTTGAATCAGTTTGGGTAAGAAAGTTAAACGGGCACACAGTGTCAGAAACACGAGGTTTCTCTTAATTAGGAAGATGACCGGTGGACCACTTCTCTCAACAGATAGTCTTGGTTCACCACACACTTTGTCAACAATGTCGGAAAAGTTAATGTTTTGTTTCTGTAATTATTCTCGCCACAAGGCAGCGTGTACGTTAGAGTTTGTGAAGAAATATGATCTGGTTCAAAGGCCCAGTATAAGCATTTATTCTTTAAAAAAAACCCGTTAGTGGGATTGGTATTCTGTCTATCTCTGAAGGCACACGCCCTGTCAGACAGGTGTTACTCGAAAACCAACGTGGTTAAAGATATAAAATGTTTATGTTTCTCACAGGTATGTTTCTGTACTAAACGCCGGCAAAGTTGGGTTACCCCAGTATTCACTGAATAGAGAAAAAAACACATATGAAATATTTTACATATTATGTACTCAATATAACTTTCATTTTGAACTGCAAGCGTAGAGCTTGACTTGACGTTTAAACTTTCCCTTGAAATAAGTTATATATAAAAATGAATCAACATGAATTAGGAAGACATACGTATTCCGTCAACACTCATAAGCCATCTAGCATTTATAAGTTAGTTTAGAAAAATTATTCTCGTCTGATTATTTAGCAGTTAAATTAAATTCATTATAGCTACATGATTTTAAGCTAGAAATTATAATTTATTCTGTTTTCCACTGTAACTCATCAGCTAGAGAATATAACAGACTTATAAATTAATCAATCTGCACAAAAGAAACTAGTAGGATAAAATAGGCGATTTAACACTTAATCACTCGCAAAATGTAGATATATTAAATATAATATTTACCTCAACACAGAACTACGGTATCACAACGAAACTAAGAGATTTCACTTATAAGTTTAAGTATCTAGAACGAAGTGACCACGTCTACTGCAAATGGAGAATGAGTGCAATCAAGTTTCAAACTCTGGTTAATATCTTAAACCAGACAAAGGCTCCTACTATTTCCAAAAACCCGATCTCTCCCCTCTCCTAACACCTACGTTAGCTTAGACGCATGCCGTAACTGCCACCAGTGCGTCTTCACACCTTGCGCCAAAACTGGCCGTGGAGCGTGAGTGTCATAGGCGAAATGCCAGACACTCTGTCTGCTCTGCAGAGGGCAATTTCACACTTCGCCGGGAGCTAGCCTGACAAAAAACTCTCGTGACAGCTGCAAATGTAGACAATTTGTCTGCTCATCATGTCTGATAGACTGAAATCCCACCTAAAATTATCTCGTGCGAGGGACTGACACGTTAGGTAATCTACTGCGTTTCTAAATGAGAAACGAAACCAGGCGAAAGTCTGAATGGGAAAATAGTAATGTTTATAGTCGCAAACGAACGAATGCGAAAAACACAGGAAAAGGATAAAGAGTGATAATAAAATAGAGGACACGGGTAGAAAAAAGAAGAGAATATTGAAAATTTATAGATCATAAAACTCTCTGTGACACATATGGGAGGGATAAAAGGGACAGACAGAACAGAAAGCCGGGCAGAAACTGAGATGTAGAGACGAACGAACGAACGAACTTTATTTTCAAAGGGTTAAGAATTGGACACGCAGGCCTGTCTGACATTCTGCCCTTCCTCTCTCTCTCTCATCATGTATACTATATCCTTTCATCCTTACATTTACTTTAAGCATTATTAAGGCATTTATCATTATAAAAGTAATATTACATTTGCAATAATCATCATAATTAAAGTACGTTTTTAAAATAAAATAAAATAATAATAATAATGAATTTAAAAAAAAATAAATAAAAATAAACATTTAAAAAAAAAAAACAAACAAGACATAAAAATCGAATTCTTCGTACAGTAAATTAGTGATTTGAGACATATTCAGAGGTATGTTATAAGAACTCGTGAAATTTTCAAACGGTGTGCAACTGAATGACTCAGTGACTTTTTTTAGGTTCATCAAGATGAGGTGGAGTAAACAGTTACTTTCCTCGCTGTCTTTGCGTCCCAAACTCAAGACCAGAATCAGACTAGGTAGATAGTTAGATAGACAGCAAATCGAGTGGCAAGTAGGACACCCTTTCGGCCAGAAGAACTTCCAAATTCGTAGATTGAAGCAGAAATAGGAAAAAAGATCTCTTCAACAGACCGCAAGTTTCCAACTAACAAGCACTTCGTTTTCGGCTCACGTTTTCTAAAACAGTAGAGGTAACAAAGTTATGTACCATGTCAATTTATACCTGCTCAACCAGAACGCTGAAATATATTTAAAAGTGTAGAGAAACATTCATCTTCGTAATACTAAAAGACTTTATACTTGGCTGCTACCATAAATGAGAACCGCTGAAATTGCATTTTTATAAAGTGGTACAGAAACCCAACCAGTCGTTACAAGTATTTTTAGTAGATGTCAGATAGAAGGAGAAAGACGAGACTGAGACACCTCTTACTAAGCTTAGTAGAAACCATTGTGAATTGTATTACCTTGCTGAGCATTTGAACAACCATTATAACAAAGAAGAACTATGAAAAAAAGTGGCCAGCCATATTATGCCTAATAAACAGCCCTGTACCTGGTAGGTTCGACCAAGCTGGACTTGTCTGCATGGGTAGGGGTCAGACAAAAGCTGGTACCCTGGTTCTCCAGGATGGGGGTTTTAGCACAGGGCCGACACCTCTGTCTATGTAAAAAATCGCACATGTTACGGAAACGGCAACAGATGAAAAAACTTTGGTGCGGGACGGACATCCGGAGTCTCAGGCTCGTATGACTGACAGTGGTGAAAGCCGAAAGGAAGACATTGGCATGAAAACGGATGCCCTGATCGCAAAACACGAAACCAGAATTGGTTTTTGAAACGTCAGAACTATGAATTAGGCAGGAAAGCTGAGATAAATCACAGCAGAGATGAGGAACTACAAATTACATATCCTGGGAATAAGCGAAAGCAGATGGACAGGGATGGGGAGAATAAAAACAGCTACAGGGGAAACAGTACTTTATTCTGGTAGAGAGGATGGTCAGCACAACGAAGGTGTAGCAATTATCCCGAAGAAAGGAATGGAAAGGTCTCTATTGGAATGGAAACCCATAAACAACAGACTAATAAGAGCAAGACTGAGAGGGAGATTCACCAACACCACAATTATACAATGCTATGCACCAACAAACGACAGCGATGAAGAGATCAAGGACGAGTTCTATCAACAGGTACAAAAGGAAATGGAAACTGTACCCAAGTACGATCTTATTATAGTAATGGGAGACCTAAATGCGAAAGTTGGAACACACAAATAATTATAACGAAAGAGTAATGGGGAAATGCGGCAGTGGAACAGTAAATGAGAATGGGGACAAATTAATAAGCTTCTGCAGTATTAACAACTTGGTCATTGGAGGAACACTTTTTCAACACAAAGAAGTGCACAAGTTAACATGGGAATCACCAAACGGACGAGACAGAAACCAGATAGATCACATAATGATCAATGGCAGATGGAGACATGCACTACAAGACGTGAAAGTAAGAAGAGGTGCAGATGTCGGAAGTGATCATCACCTATTGGTAGCAAGACTGAAGGTGAAGCTCAGAGCTGCTCGACTAGTTGCAGTCAAACAGAAAAGATATAACATCACGAAACTTAAAGACCCCCTCACCAGAAAAGCTTTCGTGGTCGACGTAAAGAGACGATATCAGATTACCAAAAGCCAGGAAAGATCAGAGACCGATGATGTCGACCAGAAATTCAACACCATCTCAACAATATACAAGGAAAGCAGCAAGTCATGCTTGGGATTCCAGGAAAGAAACAGCCAAGACTGGATAACACCAGAAACACTAAACACCATAGCGAAGAGAAAGGAAATGAAAAGAAAGAAAACAGAAGCTAAGTCTCCCAGGTTAAAGGCAATATATAGTGAACAGTACAGTCAGCTGGACAAGGAAGTTAAACGTCAAACCCGTGCTGACAAAAGGACATTTCTGGATGATCTTGCAAGACAGGCAGAAGAGGCAGCACTGAGAAATGAACAAAGCACAGTTTATAAAATAACTAAAACTATCAGTGGCAAACGAGGTGCAAACAACATAACATTAGTAAGAGATAAGAACGGAAATCTCATCACCACAGTACAGGGGCAGGAAACAAGATGGGCAGAGCACTTCAGAGAAACACTGAATAAGGAACCACCAGAGACTCAGCTGAATGTTCCTGAGGCTGAAAGTGACTTAGACGTAAATACAGACATTCCGCGAAAAGAAGAAATCATCACAGCTATCAAAGGCTGGTCACGACAATCTAAATGCTGAGTTATTCAAGGCAGACCCTGAACTTGCAGCAGAACTATTAGAACCACTATTTGCACAAGTCTGGGAAACTGAGACAACACCAACAAAGTGGAGTAAAGGAATAATTGTCAAATTGCCCAAGAAGGGCGACCTTGCAGATTGCAACAACTGGAGAGGAATTACTCTCCTCTCAGTTCCCAGCAAAATACTAGGCGGGATAATCATCCCGAGAATTTCAAAAGAAGTTGACCATAAACTGAGGAAAGAACATGCGGGCTTTAGAAAGAACAGAAGATGTGCAGATCACATATTCACCCTCAGGAACATTATAGAGCAGTGCTCAGAAGGGCAGAGACAGCTGTACATTAACTTTGTTGATTTTGAAAAGGCTTTCGACAGCATACACAGGGACAGCCTATGGAAAATACTGAGGGCTTATGGAATTCCCAGCCGCATTGTTTCCAGCATAAAATGCCTCTATTCTAACTTTATGTGCAGTGTTGGATTGAGTAATGTAACTTTCGAAGTGAAAACAGGAGTACGACAGGGATGCCCCTTATCAACAACATTATTTTTGACAGCCATAGATTGGGTGATGCGCCAGACAACAGAGGGCAGTCCAAGAGGAATTAGATGGACAACATTTTCTACACTGGAAGACCTAGAATATGCAGAGGACACTGCACTACTCGCGCATTCGCATCAACACATTCAAGACAACACCGATAGACTGAATAAGTATGGCCAGCAGGTTGGCCTGAACATCAATCTGAAGAAGACAGAGGTCATGCCACTAAATGTGGGCAATCCTGAGCCAATAACAATAAAGAACCAGAAGTTAGAACAGACAGACACATTTACTTACCTAGGATGCATAGTAGCACCTGACGGCGGAACAAGCAAGGACATTAGCAACAGAATAAATAAAGCGAGAACAGTCTTTGCTATTCTCAACAACATTTGTAAGTTTTCCCAGTACAGCACAAACACCAAATTAAGACTGCATGAGAGCTGTGTACTTTCTGTGCTTCTCTATGGTGCGGAATGTTGGAGAGTAACAGAGAAGGAAATGTCGAAACTGTCCTCTTTCCACACAATCTGCCTAAGAAAAATCCTCCGAATCTTTTGGCCAAACACCATAAGCAACCAAGAACTACTTATTCGGAGTAACCAGGAGGACATGCACACCATCATAGCTGGCAGACGCTGGAGTTGGGTTGGCCACGTCCTCAGACGTAACCCTGATACCATCACAAGAATAGCTATGCTATGGAACCCCGAGGGAAAGCGAAAGAGAGGCCGACCAAAAAACAACTTGGCGGAGAACTGTGGAAGCCGAGATGCAAAGAATGAACCAGAGTTGGGGCGCTGTATGAAGGATGGCCGCCGACCGAGCAAGGTGGAGGAATCAATTTGTTGCTGCCCTACAGGACGCCACCAGGCGGGATGGTAGCTGACTGCTTTGACGGTCGGCGGTTATGGATCAAACAAGAAGAAGAAACAGCCCTGTAGAACGTTTCCCAGGTCTTTTTGAAACCTGTACATGTAACTGTCGTGACGTCCAAGACATGCATGTAGTCGAGGTTTCATAATAGTGGAGACTGTATCTATAGACGTTTGTATGTTCTGTGGAAATTCCTCAATATCATATTGCATCGATTGTCATAATGTGGTTACTTAGTAGAACCTGGGTTATGAGGTTGCCCATTGTCTCAAAAGAATACCTGTGGCCATAAACATCTCAGGTGTTAACCTGACATCAGCTGTACTACCACGAAACAGTACGACCACACCAGAACAACATCTAACCAGATAGACTGAAACATCTGAACATGTTCAAGAAGTGAAAGAATAAACCATAACAAAAGAAGACGCATAACCTGACAAAACACAACATTGATACATCTTGAGACTCACCGATAAAGGAAAGTTCCACACTTGAGGTTTATCCATTTGGTTCTATAGAAACCTAAACACATCAGAAGAAACTCTTTCACTGAAGAGAAACTACGTCGCCAACAGAAAGACTAAAACGAACATTCAACAAATGCTAACACCAACACACTAACAACCAGACTGATAAAACAACTATCACTCCCACTGCCACACACCTATGGATTTGACCGGAAGGGAATGATGTCGATTCTAATCAACATTAACAATAACATTTTCACCAAGAGCTGGCGCTCAGTGACAGTGTATCAAAGTCACCAATAACATATACTGTTACTTACTTGTAACGACCTGGCCTGCACGATAGGTTTTGCCTGCGGGAGAACTCAAAGTAATGCTGTAGGGGGCAGGAGATGACTGTGGCAAAATGTTCCCGTGGTTAGGCCTGAAAAGCAAAATCATACACGTAACATGCATTCGTCATTATATTCTTATGTGCTACATTCGTCATTATATTCTTATGTGCTACATTCGTCATTATATTCTTATGTGCTACATTCGTCATTATATTCTTATGTGCTACATTCGTCATTACATTCTTATGTGCTACATTCGTCATTACATTCTTGTCGCAGATTTTTTATAGGGAAATTAAGACTTGGGTTGGTCCCTTCTGAATAGGTTAGAATGAGTGATAGCCTCAGTGAGATGTGATAATAGAAATAGAGTTCCACGAGTGAGATGGTAGAAATTTATAGAGGCTGTCCCGGAAAATCGAGATTCTCTCTCTCTCTCTCTCTTTCCGCCTATCTTCTACAACAGATCCAAAGGAGTCAGACAGTCTATAAAAAATAAGTATATTATTATATATCTATCCACTCACGTGCCCGCACATACAATGGACGACAGTTAGACACACAGACGTGGGAAAAACTATGACAATGATTATATAGATATTATGGGAACGAACTGACCACCACACTGAAATAAATGTAGGTATAGTTTAATTATCATAGTAAACTTACATCACAACATATAAAATACATCAAAAACATACACATAGTCATAAAAAATCAAGGAACGCTACAATAGTGATAGACCCGTTTGTATGGTCCTCCCCTGGATATATAGCTCACAGTCCCGTTAGAAGAAAGTGATAACCCCAAAGAGTTACAGATACATATGATTGAGTCTATGGTTTCCCCCTTTTAAGATATGGACAGACTTGATACTCTGCTTTATTCTAAGGGTACATATGGTTAGCAATAACTTGCATAAAGGAAGTTACAACGTGGGTGACTCAAACAAAGAACATTCTTCAGTCTACTTTCACTCAGGGCCCTGATATACTTACAATCGTGCTGTGGTTCGCCGTCTGGCGCAAACTTTGGGACATTCACACACTTTTTAATCTGTTACTGTCGTTTAATGAAACGGATCCCAGCTCTGCAGATTTGTTTGTTGGTTTCATCAAAATGGATCTGGGAAGCGTCTGCTTCATGCGATAGTTATTTCAGACTAAAGTTAGTGTCACTTGACTCACGAGGTAAGAATTAGGCTTAAAGGAGCACACAATGTCAGAACACGAGGTTTCCCTTAATTAGGAAGATGACCGGTGGACAACTTCTCTCAACAAATAATCTTGGTTCACCACACACTTGTCAACAATGTCGAAAAGTTAATGTTTTAGATTTCTGTAATTTTTCTCGCCACAAGGCAGCATGTACATTAGAGTTAGTGTAGAAAATATGCACTGGCTCAAAGGCCCAGTAAAAGCATTTATTAGGTATGTCTCTGTACAAAACGCCGGCAAAATTTGGGTTACCCCAGTATTCACTGAATAAAGAAAAAACACATATGGAATATGTTACATATTATGTACTCAATATAACTTACTTTTTTAAAATGCAAGCGTACAGCTTGAGTTATCATTTAAAACTTCCGTGCAATAAGTTATATTTAAAAATCATCAATCCTAATGAATTAGGAATACATACGTATTCCGTCAACACTCATGAGGCATCTAGCATTATAAGTTAGTTTAGAAAAATTGTTCCCGACTGATTATTTAGCAGTTAAATTAAATTCCTTAATAGCTACATTGTTGTTTAAGCTAGAAATTATAATTTATTCTGCTTTCCACTGAAACACGTCACTAGAAAATAATACAGACTATATAAATTAAGCTCTCTGCACCAAATCTAACTAGTGAAATATGAAATAAGCGATTATCACTTTAAACACTCACAAAACACTAGATATTATATATAATATTTACCTCCACAACCAGAACTACAGACTAAACCATGAACTAGAATACTGCAATCTAATGGTAGTCTAGAACTCGGCAAAATGGCCAAGAAACTCAGACTTCGTCAAAACACAGATATTTGATCTAGCTCAGCGATCTGTCTACTGCAACATTTTAGGAGTCAGAATGAAAATAAAGTTTAACATTCTGGTTATATCTATTACCAGACAAAGGGGTCCCAACTTTATTTCGCCAAACGAAATAATCTCCCCTTTCCGTCTAAAACACCTTACATCAACTAGAAGACTACCATGATCTGACACTCGTGCGTTTTCACACCTCACGCTGACCAGGCCAACAGTAAGTGCCTTGTCAGCTGAGATTTCCAGACAAATGTCTCAAACTGCGCCGAGGAGATGTCGGCTATCGCGCCTCACTGAGCGTTCAGCCGATGCAACTCGTTGTGGCAGGTAAAAATGCAGACACATTTGTCGCCTATAGGTCTGGCGAAAGCGAATATTCACAGTGTATTTCGTCTGGTGCAGGGAATGCTGTAGACCTATGTCTGCTCCTATGTCTGGCCAGACGAATATATTCACAGTTTCGTCCACTGACACCTAATGCAATAGAATGCATTTTAACGCTCTCTCTCTGACACGTTATGTCATAAATGCGTTTACCAGTATGAGAAAGAAACGGTAAAGTTGAGAATGGGGAAGAAAATATTTTTGGCAAACGAATGGTAAAGGTAAAAAGGTAAAGAGTGATAATAAAATAGAGGACACGGGTTAAAGAAAGAAGAGAAAAATAGAAAATTTATTGCTCATAATTTCTACGTGACAATTCTTATGTGCTAAATTTGTCATTATATTCTTATGTGCTACATTCGTCATTATATTCTTATGTGCTACATTCGTCATTATATTCTTATGTGCTACATTCGTCATTATATTCGTATGTGCTACATTCGTCATAACATTCTTATGTGCTACATTCGTCATTACATTCTTAGGTGCTACATTCGTCATTATATTCTTATGTGCTACATTCGTCATTATACTTTTATGTGCTACATTCGTCATTATATTCTTATGTGCTACATTCGTCATTATATTCTTATGTGCTACATTCGTCATTATATTCTTATGTGCTACATTCGTCATTATATTCTTATGTGCTACATTCGTCATTATATTCTTATGTGCTACATTCGTCATTATATTCTTACGTGCTACATTCGTCATTATATTCTTATGTGCTACATTCGTCATTATATTCTTATGTGCTACATTCGTCATTATATTCTTATGTGCTACATTCGTCATTATATTCTTATGTGCTACATTCGTCATTATATTCTTATGTGCTACATTCGTCATTATATTCTGATGCGCCACATTCGTCATTATATTCTTATGCGCTACATTCGTCATTATATTCTTATGTGCTACATTCGTCATTATATTCTTATGTGCTACATTCGTCATTATATTCTTATGTGCTACATTCGTCATTATATTCTTATGTGCTACATTCGTCATTATATTCTTATGTGCTACATTCGGAGTTTGGGACCACCAATGCAGGTGATTCCCCCCCCCCCCCCCCCCCGCAAGAAGCCTGCACCAAGCATTAACTAACTCTTGCTGCAGTGGTTTCTGTGGTAATTTTTTTCACACGATGTGGTTACCTGTCCTGGTCACACCATGATGTGGTTACCTGTCCTGGTCACACCATCATGATGTAGTTACCTGTCTGATGAGTGCAAATGTGACGAAAGGGAGGTGATCTTGAAAAATACTTGTTGAGTAGAGTGAATTTTGGGTTAGAGTACTTGCTTGCAGATTAGTAGTGGATTTGTTTAAAAAATATCTCCTCTTAGTTTCGTGAAAACAGTATGTCAGATAGCGGGTGAACTCTGGTCATAATGTACTGTTTCTGAACTGTTTTTGAGTGATGGGTGAATAGCTCTCGCGGCTAGTGTCCGCAGGTATGATTGAGAGCGGTGTGAAGAGAACAGTAGATTCTCGTGACTGTGTGAACGGGGTGTGTTCAGGTGGGATCAGTGTGTGCGGGGGTTTTTGACTGAGGTGGTCAGCCCTGATGTGTTTTTCTGCATGGATGCCTACGTAGTGCAGAAGATAAGATGTCGACGAGTTTTTTCGCTATATGTGGATGAGGAAGATGTTTAGCGAAGATTTTGGGAGGCCATGATTTGTGTAGGCCTTGATTATTATATAACTGCCGTAGATGCAGTCTTTGTGCACTGATGTGAAGAGTAGAGATTTTGTAGGCCTTGATTATTATATAGCTGCCGTAGATGCAGTTACCTGTCCTGGTCACACCATCATGATGTGGTTACCTGTCCTGGTCACACCATCATGATGTGGTTACCTGTCCTGTTCACACCATCATGATGTGGTTACCTGTCCTGTTCACACCATCATGATGTGGTTACCTGTCCTGTTCACACCATCATGATGTGGTTACCTGTCCTGGTCACACCATCATGATGTGGTTACCTGTCCTGGTCACACCCTCATGATGTGGTTACCTGCCCTGGTCACACCATCATGATGTGGTTACCTGTCCTGGTCACACCATCATGATGTGGTTACCTGTCCTGGTCACACCATCATGATGTGGTTACCTGTCCTGGTCACACACTCATGATGTGGTTATCTGTCCTGGTCACACCATCATAATGTTGTTACCGGCCCTGGTCACACCATCATGATGTGGTTACCTGTCCTGTTCACACCATCATGATGTGGTTACCTGTCCTGTTCACACCATCATGATGGGGTTACTTGTCCTGGTCACACCATCACGATGTGGTTACCTGTCCTGTTCACACCGTCATGATGTGGTTACCTGTCCTGTTCACACCATCATGATGTGATTACCTGTCCTGTTTACACCATCATGTTGTGGTTACCTGTCCTGTTCACACCATCATGATGTGGTTACCTGTCCTGTCCACACCCTCATGATGTGGTTACCAGTCCTGTTCACACCTTCATGATGTGGTTACCTGCCCTTGTCACACCATCATGATGTAGTTACCTGCCATGGTCACACCCTCATGATGTGGTTACGTGCCCTCGTCACTCCCTCATGATGTGGTTACCTGCCCTGGTCACACCTTCATGATGTGGTTACCTGCCCCAGTCACACCCCATGATGTCGTTACCTGTCCTATTCACACCCTCATGATGTGGTTACCTGCCCTGGTCACACCATCTTGATGTGGTTACCTGCCCTGGTCACACCTTCTTGATGTGGTTACCTGCCCTGGTCACACCATCATGATGTGGTTACCTGTCCTGGTCACACCATCATGATGTGGTTACCTGTCCCAGTCAGAAACTCATGATGTGGTTACCTGCCCCGGTCACAAACTCATGATGTGGTTACCTGCCCTGGTCACACCCTAATGATGTGGTTTCCTGCCCTGGTCACACCCTCATGACGTGGTTACTTGACCTGGTCACACCATCATGATATGGTTACCTGCCCTGGTCACACCCTCATGATGTGCTTACCTGCCCTGGTCACACCCTCATGATGCGGTTACCTGTCCTGGTCACACCCTCATGATGTGGTTACCTGCCCTGGTCACACCATCATGAAGTGGTTACCTGCCCTGGTCACACCATCATGATGTGGTTACCTGCCCTGGTCACACCATCATGATGTGGTTACCTGCCCTGGTCACACCATCATGATGTGGTTACCTGTCCTGTTCGAACCATCATGATGTGGTTACCTGTCCTGTTCAAACCATCATGATGTGGTTACCTGTCCTGTTTACACCATCATGATGTGGTTACCTGTCCTGTTCACTCCATCATGATGTGGTTACCTGTCCTGTTCACACCCTCATGATGTGGTTACCTGTCCTGTTCACACCCTCATGATGTGGTTACCTGCCCTTGTCACATCATCATGATGTGGTTACCTGCCCTGGGCACACCCTCATGATGTGGTTACCTGCCCTGGTTACACCCTCATGATGTGGTTATCTGCCCTGGTCACACCCTCATGATGTGGTTACCTGCCCCGGTCACACCCTCATGATGTGGTTACCTGTCCTGTTCACACCCTCATGATGTGGTTACCTGCCCTGGTCACACCATCATGATGTGGTTACCTGCCCTGATCACACCCTCATGATGTGGTTACCTGCCCTGGTCACACCATCATGATGTGGTTACCTGCTGTAGCGTAGTCCTGAACCAATATCTAAGGGCAATTAACGAGAGCCTACACTGCCTACCTATATCGAAATATGTCAACAAATGTTTTCGACCAATCGCTGCACGAGCTGAAAACCCGTAGCCGGAGCTTTAGGTTGCAGGATTGCTAGATGGAATCTGTGTAAACGTGAATGTGTACTTGTGACTTCAGGCCAAAAGATAAGGTATGTCCTTCGGAACAGTGAGCACAGTAAAATACCAGGAATCTTAAACTTTCATTAGATACATGGATTTAAGTTGTAGAAGCATGGACACAGGAGTTATGAGTGATTACATGCAGTAATAACTTGGAGCGAAGGCTGGTTTCCCCGGGTTCAACTGTGTTTGCAAACACTACAAGGGAGTCAGAAAAAGGTTAGTGTGTTTAAATGGTAGCGCCCAATTGGCCGGTTTAAACAAGACCTGGATGGAAGGAATCGGTTGGGAAACACCGGAAGAATAAATTATCGAAGTTTTGTATGATCGATAGATCGGGCAGAAAGTGGTTGTTTTACTGAAATTTTGGTAAACATAAACTGACCCAGCCAGCCAATCGAATCGCTTGTCTTCCGTTTGTCCGCGACCTGTAATAAAAAGGGAAACAAATCTGGGAGATTTCTCTTGAACCGCCAGAACCAAATTCAGCAGAGGACAGAATCAGATTCTACCCCAGCTCCTTCGCCATTTGCCAGGGAAGCAGACTGCATGGGTTTATGAAAAGCCTGTTGAATCTGAGATTGTGGGTAAGAGAATTAAGTCATAATATGTATAATATTAATTACTAGTGTTTAAGGGAAGTGATTGTGTGTGTAAAATCTCATTATGTGATTCATAGAAGGAAAGCTGTTTTGTGCTGTATAAATTATGTTCGACATTTAAACTAAGGCCGGACGGAATGAAGGTTGTTAGTTTTAGAAGCTTTTAAAGTCTTTTCTGATTGCTGGAATAGACAATACTATCAGGAACCAGTAAAACAGGAAAGATTGTAAATTAATGTATTCAACACTCACCATAAGGCCTATGCAGTTTTAGTGATGTCAATTATGGACATTTAAGGAAAGTGTGTGTGTTATAATGCTGTGTTATATTATTGCATAAAACTTATTTAGACACTCAACACTCACCATAAGGCCTATGCAGTTTTGGTGAGGTCAGTTATGGACATATTAGGAAAGTGTGTGTTGTAATGTTGTCATATTATTGCATAAACCTATTTGTCACTGACTGAGTCTACCTTTCCTGTGTTATCATCACTTATTCTGAACTGCCTCACTAATCTACAATCTGGGTAGGAGGATTTTAGAGCCAGATGCTATGTAAGACCTATTACATTTCAGGTCAGAGGTATCCTGTCACTCATCTTGTTAGCAGAGAAGAACATTGGTGTTGTACCTAGCGGTGTAAGATTTGAACAAGCACCCTGTACCTACATCAGTTGGAAGAGTGGGGACCCTCAGTGTTGGGCTTCTCCATCTTATATTCTGGCTTCAAGGAAAAGGCGGAAGCGAAGAAGTTAAGTCAAATTAGACAAGACTGACTCGCAGAGCATTGGCGTACCACACCCGGTTATAGTAGTAGTGATGAACACATTGATGATTAAATTAGTCTGGAAGCAACATAGACTTTAGTCAGTGTGACATTCTCAAAAGCTACTGTTACGGTGTTATTTTAAATGACGGCGTCTGCTGGGGTTTACCCATGCGCAACGTTTAGGGGTCATTAATATTTATAGAATATGTCGATATTTTACGGTATAGTGAACGCGAAATATATGCGGAAATTATGACGCATTCGCGTTGGGAAGGTCACGCCGGGTGACTTGGTTACAGGGCCTTTGTTACGCTATCCGTCAAGCAAGAAGGTCGTGTCTTGTATTTCTTCCAAGGAAATAAGGCTGAGTATATAGCCTATATTATATAGATGAATCGATGTAGACTTCAGGGTCAGTTCGGAAATTAATCTAAGTATGAGATTAATTACATTAAACTAGATAATGGAAGGAGAATCGTATTATGATTCAAATTGTAGATGTCAAGAACTCATGTGCTCATTTCTGGCTGTTGACTACAACAGCGCACGTATATAGCCACGATGTTCATCTGACATATTGTTTTGACACGGACGGACATGAATACTATGCATGTAATTCCTAATGAACTATATATGAACTATATATGAACGTGTACCTACGTGAATGTCTTATGTGTGAACTGTAAATAAATTCATGGACTCTGAATTGAGGACTTTATCACATCGATACGTTACAGCTATTTGCTGCATTTGCCAATGTTGATGATTATGCAAAATGAAGAACTCTTCTGATAGGAAAAATATGTATCTATATGATGAGCTCCGAAGGGAACGAATGTATTCTTGGACATTCATCAAATGATTAATCAATATAACGTTGACCCTTACTCCAAGATGATAACCGGACGAAGCACGCATTCGCGATTGAACAAAATACATAACCAGCGCTAAACCAGATCGACCTTATCTGCCCCCCCGCCCTTTATCAGCTGGCGGCCAGATGTGGTGTGGATAATTTCAAATATTAACGGGTAGAAAGAACTAAATTCCTTTCGATCGAAATGGACATTATTTGCAAATACACCGGTGACGTCATGCCCTTGACGACAGCATGAACGGTTGGAAAAGCCAGCAGCTGACAATGTCCATCAAAAAAATTTATTTGAAGCTTTCAAACATCAAATGAAACCTATTGCTGACTTTCTCAATGATACAAACAAGCTCTCGAGTCTGTCGTCGAAGCATATAATGTACGATATTACCGCCAAAACAAGATAAGTCACTGATTTTAAAGGTTAAAATATTTCGTCCTGTTCGTCCAATAACGCCATGTTCTTTTTTCGTTGTATCCATGTTAAATATTGTTCCTGTCCTTTTCATGTAGCGGGTATGGATGGGCGGCGGTTCGGAATGAATAAAATGGCTCTGAGGATGCCGATATTCATTCTGAATGTTCCTAAGGCTGTGAATTAATAGCACCTCGCGAAGAAAGCGTCGAATTATCATTATCGGTGATCGTTTCGTTCGGACTTGCATTAATTCACTTTGCATGTTAGGTGTATAGTCATGTTATAAACTGGTGTTTTCTGGTGTATTTGGTTCTTATTTTTATTCATTTACAGTCTTATGTTCGTAATTCTATCTTGTTTATTCTGATCTAGCTATCTTTAATTTTAATTAAATGTATTGTATTAACGTCAAATGAGTCCTGTGACGTCACTATTTGTTACGTACACAGCTTAACTTTCTATTCAGTTCATTCTTAATCTCTCACTTCCGTTTTATACCACTTAGTTATTAATGCATTTTTTATTGTGAAAATGTCTTGTCGTATGGTAATACTGTTTCGTAATCCTTGGTTAACCCATTGTATTGTTTGTATTCATTTCATCCTTCTATAATTTAATATTAATGCTATAATTTCTTCATTAATAATAGTGTAGATGAATATGATTAAATTTTTTATCAGCTTTGATGAGGAATTAGGGACTTTGCACATATTTGCAGTAGTGGTCCTAGAAATGGGCAATGCACTTTATGCCTCATGATTATGGCATAATATATAATGATTAATTATTAAAACTTTATAACATATTAATACATATTTAATATAAATTAGTACACTTTCTCAGTACTATATTGTGAACTTAGTGACAATTAAGACTAATTATTTAGGGATAATACACATAATTATTAAATATTAATATTAAGCCCTTGATGTAATTTCAGCAGCTTATATAACTAACTATCATAACTATTTATGATAGATATCAGTGAGTATATATATAATATTTTTACAAAATATTATAGATTGTGGAACTTATACATAACAATACAGGAATATTACAATTTCTTATATTAATTATTTATTCGTTGAGTAATTATAATTATCGACATAGATTATATTGTTGATTACAATACATAAGTAATTGAATACTTAAATAATTAAACTCCAAAAATGCTTACCTTGGACCATTTCATTAAAATTGGAAAAGATTGTAATAAAAAGGGAGAGGCACTCCTTGAATTTGCTGAACAACAACTGGCAAGATATAAGGCAGAGATGGAAGAACTTGACAGAAAGGAGGCTGAAAGGAAAGCTATTGCTAAGGCAGAGATGGAAGAACTTGAAAGAAAAGAGGCTGAAAAGAAAACTATTGCTAAAGCAGAGAGAGAAGAATTAAGACAAGAAGAAGAAAGAAAGGTGGCAAGAGATGAAATCCTACGGATTGAAGAAGAGAATAAATTGAAACGACAAGAAATCATACTACAGCAAGAAATGGAATTGCAACGGCTTAAATTGGAAACAGCAAAACTTAATTCGCAGAGTGCTGCAGCAAGCCAAAATGATAATGCTCAATCGGGATCTTCATCCACCCGACTTAAGGGCAATTATTACTTTAAATTACCACCATTCAAATTACACGTGGACGACCTTTCATCGTGGCTGGCGCGCTTTGAGGATATATGTAAGGTCAATAACCTTGACAAAACTGCATGGGCACTTAAACTTAAGGAATTTCTGGATGGCGAACCTGCAAGTGCAGCACAAAACATTGATCCTACATTAGCCACAGATTATGAGGCCATTAAGACGTTGTTATTACGTCGTTTCCACTTGAACGAAGAGGCATGTAGATTACGTTTCAAAAGTTTGTTGCCAGATAACAATAAAGATTTCACAGGTTTTATTGCTAACATACGCAATACTTTTAACAGATGGGTTGAACTGGCAGGTGTCAACAAATCTTACGACAAATTAGTCGATTTATTATTGAGGGATAAAGTATTATCTTCTGTCAGCTCACCATTCTTTGCTTATCTGCAAGAAAGAAAACCAGAAACTATTGATGATTTAGAAAAAATTTCTTTAAATTACTGCACAGCACATCCGAATGCTAATATTTCTGGCTCGTTGATAAGAGAACCACTTCCTGTAGCCTCCAATATGGCATATCATAATAATAACAAACCTAGAACACACAGTGTGGACAGAGGTAGGTTCAAAGGAAACTATGACATTAATTTTCATAAGGGACAGAATAACTTTAACAATAACTTTAATAGAGGAAGACAACAAACCAGAAATTATTCACCTCAGTCAAGACACAACAGTAATCCTCGTAACTCAAGTTATAATCGGTCATATCAATATAATAATGGTAACAATTGGAAGAATAGCGATAATTATAACTCGAGACATCGAGATAACAATTATAATAGACGTCAACGAGATAATTCAAATAATTATTCTCGTAATCGTCCTCATTCTCGTGGATCTTCACATTATAACCATAATACCGGGGCAGCAGTTACAAATGATATCACCCCTAAGGTTCAGGTTCCACCTAACGATAATACAATGAATTCTTCTGCTGCATGCTTTGCTATAAATTATAACGTGGCAAATAGTTGCCCACAATGCAATCTTATTTTTCAGAAGGCAAAGGAGACAGTGCTAAACTGCGCCCACATTACACCAGAAGTAGGTCTTGCAGCCAATGATGGAACAGGCTCTCTGATTTTTAACAGAGGGATAGTAAACGGCTCTATAGTTTCTGTATTGAGAGACTCGGGGTCCACTACCATTGGAGTGCGACAGTCGCTAGTACATCCTAGCTGTGCAACGGGGGAATATGTCCGTTGCATGACTTTTGGGGGAACTATTGAGTTTTACCCCACAGCTATTATCCATGTTAACACACCTTTTTTCACAGGTAACGTGAAGGTATGCATGCTGAAAAAGCCAATAGCAGACCTTATGGTGGGTCGCATACACGGCAGCAAGGATTGTTCACCAGAAGATATTATTGAATGAGAGAGACACAATCTATGCACTGGAAACGCCGTGACAACTAGAGCTCAGACTATGCTCATGGAGAGTGTCAATGATAATAAGATGGATGCAGAAAAACAGGAGGATATTGAGGTCATTTCACCTATTGACAGGGAATCATTTGCTAACAATCAAAAAAATGACAAATCTCTAAATTTTTTAACCTAGTTAATAAGGTTGATAATTTAACTTCAGGTAATAAGAACAAACATTGGTTTATTATGAAAAATGATATACTAATTAGATGTTTTAGTGATAAATCACTGGTAAAACAACAAGTGATGGTACCGGCTGCTTTTAGACGGTACATTCTTCAACACGCGCATGACTCGCAGTGTGCAGGACATATGGGATATACTCGAACACGATCTCGAGTATTATCTTCATTCTTTTGGCCAGGAGTGTCACGTGATGTTTCGCAGTATGTACGTTCTTGTACTACGTGCCAGGAAGTGAAAGCACGTGGAGCTTTTCACACGGCGCCTATTCAGGCTTGCGATATCTCAGTACGACCTTTTGACAAGATGGCCATAGACATAATTGGTCCACTTCTACCTTCTGCGAGAGGACATAGATTTGTTCTCACGTGCATTGATTTATGCACACGATGGCCAGAAGCCATTCCATTGAAGACAACCACTACCACAGATGTAGCTGATGCATTACATCTAATTTTCTCTAGAATAGGATTTCCTAGAAAATTATTATCTGATCATGGGTCGCAGTTTATATCCGATACCATGAAGGAGGTAATGAAAACCTGGAACATTGATAGGAATTTGAGCAGTATTTATCATCCCATGAGTAACGGTGCAGTTGAAAGACTTAACCGTACTCTTAAGCAACTTTTACATAAGGTTACTGTTAACCACCCTCAGGACTGGGACAGAGCACTCCCAGCTGTCCTATTTGCTTACCGAGAGGTGCCACATGAACAAACTGGCTTCTCTCCCTTTGAGTTAGTTTTTGGTGCCCCTCCGAGAGGTCCTATGGGACTGATAAAAGATTTATTAATTGATGCAGAGATGACTCAGGACACTCAGTCATCTTATGAGTATGTGATTAATCTTCGAAATAATATTATTGAGTCTTGCCAATTGGCAACAGCTTCTTCTGAGGCTGCAAAAGCTAAAGCTCGATCTATACAAAATCGATCTAGACGATTACGTCAATTATTCCCAGGCGATGAGGCTTATGTATTACTCCCTCACAATAACAATAAGTTATTGATCTCATGGACTGGTCCTTATAAGGTTACTGATAAAATTTCAGACGTTGATTACGTCTTAGATATCAAGGGACACAGAAAGATATTCCATATTAATATGCTCAAGCAATTTCATACACGTCCTATACACTTACAGTCAATTTTTCATGAATTAGATGACAATACTGTATCTACTTGTCATTATTCTAATCTATCTGTTATACAGGAGGAAGAATCTTCTTTTCCTGAAGTGCAGATGCCTTTCCCTGTACTTACTGTCCAATCTACTGAATCTTGGCGTGATGTGACCATTTCTTCTACGGTTACACCGCAACAGCATCAACGCGTTGCTGATCTTCTACAATCTTTCCCAGATGTGTTAACTGATGTACCGGGTTGCACATCTGTAATTAGTCACGATATTATTCTGAACGATGATACACCAATTCGTGTTCATCCTTATTCTGTACCTCTACATTTTCTGAGTAAGACATCTCAGGAACTCGAACAGATGATATCATTAGGTATTATTGAGACTAGTACATCTCCATTTTCTTCTCCTTTAGTCATTGTCCGGAAAAAGGACAACAACATACGTTTATGTGTTGACTATAGGAAACTTAATGCGCAGACAGTACCGAATAGCGAACCACATCCTATCCTTGACGATTTACTTCCTCGTCTATCCAATGCTACATTTTTCACTAAAATTGACTTAACCAAAGGTTATTGGCAGATTCCACTAACCGAAAGAGCCAAATACTACACAGCATTCTCAACTCCACAAGATCTTTACCAGTGGAACGTGATGCCTTTTGGGCTAATGAATGCTCCAGCTACCTTTATTCGCATGATGCGAAAAATTTTAGCAGGTAGATCAGATATAATTACCTATATTGACGACATATGTTTGTTTAGTTCATCATTTGAGGAACATTTTTTTGGTCTTAAATCAGTTTTGGAAATATTGCGGGATAACCATTTAACCGCTAAACCAACTAAAATTCAAATAGCGTGTAATGAGATAACATTCCTGGGGCACATTATTGGATCGGGACGTATCCAAACAATTCCCAGTACGGTTTCTAAAATATTAAATTTATCTGTTCCTCAAACGAAGAAACAGGTTAGGAGTCTGTTAGGTTTAATCCAATACTATAGCAGATTTGTACCTCACCTATCATCCATCACGGCTGTCCTGTCTTCGTTACTAAAGAAGAACATGCCTTTAAGCATAAATTGGACCGACGAATGTGACAAAACTTTTCGCACTATCTTAAAAAATTTTTTCATGCCCACCTGTTTTAAGATTACCAGATGCTTCTAAAAAGTTTGTTCTACGTACAGATGCGAGTAATTACGGACTCGGGGCGTGTCTACTGCAATATCATGATGATGTCCTTCACCCTGTACTGTATATCTCACGCAAACTGAAACCTCCGGAGACGAAATATTCCACTGTGGACCGAGAATTGCTCTCCGTAATCTGGGCAATTACCAAGTTGGAAAAGTTTTTGCTTGGATCTCCATTCCTGATCAAGACTGATCAGAAATCAGTGGCAGCATTACGTCGCTCAAATCATAAAAGTGCTAAACTTGCACGATTTGCTATTACGTTGCAACCCTACGAGTTCGAGATACAGTCGATACCTGGAACTGAAAACGTCATAGCCGACACGTTGTCCAGACATCCTACGGATTCTGAATGAATATTACAATTTCAAGAAAATTTTCTGACTAGTCAAGCATTACATTTGCAATAAACGTTATTGATATCAAGTCAGAATATACAACAATTCAGTTGGACTTCCTACTTAAATAAGGACATTTCGAAATAAAAAAAAGACTATTGTGATCAAAATATCAAGTTTTACGGATCGTTTGAAAATTTGAACTTCAATTCCACTTTGAGTATCACTCATTTCGATTAAAAACTGTTAAAAAGGAAAGGAATCTCTGATGAAGAAGGGACAGATACGCTGATGACTTAGTCAATTTACTTTCAAAAGTTTAATAAAGTAACTAACGATGAATGGATAATCAAATCATAATTTGATAATATGAACCTTGTGTCTTAATGAACTTTCATACAATTCAACAGGAGGTAACAACGATTGGATCTTCATGTCCAATATTATTAAATTTTTCTAGTTATTAAATTAATATATAATATATAATAAAGTCAAAGTGTGATGAAATAAAAAAATAAGATATACTAAAAAAAGATGAAACAAAAGAATATCACACCAATTAAACCTTTTAATTAGTGTAATTATTAAGGTAACAGATATTACATTATGACATTTCATATATATAGTTAAAATGTATGAATTTTTTTTTCTGCTCTTTCTTCTGATTGCGTTAATTTAATTAGGTATCTATCCTTACACTTCATTTTCACACGCATGCTAATTTAATGTATACTTTAATATTTGGTTTCAATTGTCCGTACTTCTCAATTTTTATTTCTTTTACTCTCTTATACTATTTCTCCTTTTCCTCTATTAGATATTAATTAGTTAGTACCATACGTACATACTATAATTAATTATTTTAATTTTAGTTAGTTAGAATAATTTTAATAACACCTCACATTATTAGTTAGTCTATACATTCAACAAATTAATTAGTTAATTAGTTAGTGACAGTGACATTTCCTTGTTTAATATAAGGTATATGTATGATATGACGTTGATTTTATTATAATATATTACTGACATGACCGCGACACTGTTCTAGATAGAACATCGTAGGTCATACGTCGGGTTTTGTTAAATTTTTGATAATTTGATTAATATTGTTCAAAAAAAATCTATTTAATAGATTTTTTTTGCCCCCGTCTGACAGGAAATCTGTTACGGTGTTATTTTTAATGACAGCGTCTGCTGGGGTTTACCCATGCGCAACGTTTAGGGGTCATTAATATTTATAGAATATGTCGATATTTTACGGTATAGTGAACGCGAAATATATGCGGAGATTATGATGCATTCGCGTTGGGAAGGTCACGCCGGGTGACTTGGTTACAGGGCCTTTGTTACGCTATCCGTCAAGCAAGAAGGTCGTGTCTTGTATTTCTTCCAAGGAAATAAGGCTGAGTATATAGCCTATATTATATAGATGAATCGATGTAGACTTCAGGGTCAGTTCGGAAATTAATCTAAGTATGAGATTAATTACATTAAACTAGATAATGGAAGGAGAATCGTATTATGATTCAAATTGTAGATGTCAAGAACTCATGTGCTCATTTCTGGCTGTTGACTACAACAGCGCACGTATATAGCCACGATGTTCATCTGACATATTGTTTTGACACGGACGGACATGAATACTATGCATGTAATTCCTAATGAACTATATATGAACTATATATGAACGTGTACCTACGTGAATGTCTTATGTGTGAACTGTAAATAAATTCATGGACTCTGAATTGAGGACTTTATCACATCGATACGTTACAGCTATTTGCTGCATTTGCCAATGTTGATGATTATGCAAAATGAAGAACTCTTCTGATAGGAAAAATATGTATCTATATGATGAGCTCCGAATGGAACGAATGTATTCTTGGACATTCATCAAATGATTAATCAATATAACGTTGACCCTTACTCCAAGATGATAACCGGACGAAGCACGCATTCGCGATTGAACAAAATACATAACCAGCGCTAAACCAGCTCGACCTTATCGGCCTCCCAGATATAAACGACTTTATCTGCATCCGCGCCCTTTATCAGCTACATAACATAGAAATACTTTGAAGATAAATTCAAGTGATCTCAGTAACATTGTAGTCAGTGTGACATTTTCAAAAGTTACATAACAAAGAAATACTTTGAAGATAAACTCAAGTACCATCATTAACATTGGTTCTAGAGGATTAGTTGCACTAAGACTTTTCATAACAAGGGAGCCTTAACAACTAGGAAAAGACTTTAATTTTAGTGATTGACTTTTATTTGGTGTAGATACATGCAACATCATCAGTGTGATTTTATTTTTAGGGTTTGTGTTTACACAAACAAAACTAAACAGATGACTGTACATAAATAAAATTAATAAATTGTAGTGCACTGTTTTTATTACTTTATGTCAGCTTTGAATTACTTTGAATTTAATTAAATCCCCTAGATACTATAACAGCCCATAGGTATAATTCTGAGAGGGGCACCATAGAATTCTGGTACTGAATATTACTATCTCGGCCAGAAATTCTTTACAGCCTGACTTTATACCTATGAACTCTATACACCATTGCTCTTTTCTGAGAATGGGGTATTTCTTTTAAGACCAGACTCTTCTCTGGCAACTATCCTAGTATCACCTGATACACCTGGTTGTCTTATTCTTCATAAATTAAGAAACCTCTCGCGACACCTGCCCTGGTCACACCATCATGATGTGGTTACCTGCCCCAGTCAGAAACTTATGATGTGGTTACCTGCCCCGGTCACAAACTCATGATGTGGTTACCTGCCCTGGTTACACCCTAATGATGTGGTTACCTGCCCTGGTCACTCCCTCATGATGTGGTTACCTGCCCTGGTCACACCATCATGATGTGGTTACCTGCCCTGGTCACACCCTCATGATGTCGTTACCTGCCCTGGTCACACCCTCATGATGTGGTTACCTGCCCTGGTCACACCCTCATGATGTGGTTACCTGCCCTGGTCACACCATCATGATGTGGTTACCTGCCCTGGTCACACCATCATGATGTGGTTACCTGCCCCTGGTCACACCATCATGATGCGGTTACCTGCCCCAGTCAGAAACTCATGATGTGGTTACCTGCCACGGTCACAACCTCATGATGTGGTTACCTGCCCCACTCACAATCTCATGATGTGGTTACCTGTCCCGTTCACAACCTCATGATGTGGTTACCTGCCCCGTTCACAACCTCATGATGTGGTTACCTGCCCCATTCACAACCTCATGATGTGGTTACCTGCCCCGTTCACACCCTCCTGATGTGGTTTCGTGCCCCGTTAACACCCTGATGATGTGGTTACCTGCCCCGTTCACACCCTCATGATGTGGTTACCTGCCCCGTTCACGCCCTCGTGATGTGGTTACCTGCCCCGTTCACACCCTCATGATTGGTTACCTGCCCCGTTCACACCCTCATGATGTGGTTACCTGCCCCGTTCACACCCTGGTCTAACGTTGTCACTGTAGAGACCCTCGGGCACTGCACGGGGCGTAAGATGTAATATTTAAAGCTCCGTGCATCTTCAGAAGATCTCCGATCAGGCAACGAAATATCTTTATTACTGATTCCTCTGGCATATCGTAAGATGCAACAATCATGACGTTGCGCGTCGGTCTGGCAATCTTATCACGTAAGACAGATTGTTTCAGAAGCTACCTCTTTAACAGCACATGGATGCTTTGGTCCAGGCTTCTTGCAAGAAGACCACCAGAAGTGGTAACTACCTGCTCTTTGATAAGCAAAAAAAAGAAATGGTAGAGATGTATGTATTGAAAGTAGCGAAACGTCATTTCAGTACTAAGGCCTAGACTATCGGCAGACAATCCAGGGCATAAGTTTGATGAAGGCATGTGCTATGTGGGGAGTTGAAAGGTGAAGAAGACAATTCTGCAACTTGCAGAAATTGTAATACATAAAAACAAAAACCGCCTTATAAGACCTGTAAGAAACATGAGAATTTCACAACTGCTGTTACATGTTAAAAATTTACCTAAAATTTCCTGAGGTGCAGTAAGATGAAAAAGCATCCATAGGATTAGATGCATTGTTGTGTGCCCCTGAAGAAAACGCCACTGACTGCCGCAGTAGAGTAACACAAATCGTGAAAATAACCTGGTACAACATTTTTAACTGCACCTGAAATTGAAAGAGTAAAAACTGATCAAAACTCAGGGCGGTATAAAATGTTAAATATTAGGCTGTAAACCGTGTCAAAATACTTTTACACGAGCACCTGGAGCGTCTGGGTAGGCTTTATTTCAAGCGGACAATGGAAGTGGTGGACCAATGTTGTTGACGGAGTGAAAGTGGAAACAGAAAAGTAATAGAATGTTAATGTGTAAATAAATATGAGTATACGAATTTTAGTAGTTGTACAGATAATCAGGTTTATATTCACAATCTCGGATAAACTGGTAAAGAGAAGTTGGCGAGAAAACGAAGATGGCTGTATACCGCTCCGCCTATGTCCCAGTCTTGACGTATGGATGTGAGTCATGGGCAATGACTACAACCCAGAACAGTCAGATCCAAACCTCAGAAAATAGGTATCTGAGAAAGGTGGTTGAAGCAACAGTAAGAGACATGGTCTGCAACCAGACGATACGTCAACGCCTAAAAACCCAACCCCTGAAGACCCAAGTAGAAAATTTATATCATTAAATTACCTACATCTTCTTCCTATTCTCTCACCCAAATCCTCTTATTTATTATCTTTCCGTACTTGTTTTTCCTGTATTTTCCGCATCACTCGGGTGCGGAAAATATTTTCTTCTGTATTCTCAAACTGTACCTGTTTCTTTTCTCAAAACTAAGAATCGCACGAGTAACTTGATTACGTAGATGTCAGCTCTGCCGGTCGAACGATAGCTGTGAATATACGGTCCTCGCCAGACATTCGTCTGCAGTTTTTTCCGGTCAGAGCGCTGACTGACCAGTGTCCCCGGGCGGGGGGTGTGAGAATTTGCTCCATCGCGGCATGGCAGACAGACAGCTGTCTACAGTTTGCAGAAACTGCGAGCGTTTCGTCGAAATAGCTCCGGCGTAGCGTGAAAATCGTTCCGCACCGCAGACAGGCTGTCTGGGATTTGAAACTGACACGCGTACATCGTGGTCAGTAGGTGGCAGTTACGACACGCGTGAAGCTGACGTAAATGTTGGGAGTAAGGGAGATAATTTCGCTTAGCGAAATAAGTTAGGGGCCCTTTGTCTAATTTTAAGATATTGGCCCGAGTTTGTAACTCACTTCACTCATTCTACATTTTACAGTAGACGTGGGCACTTCGTTCTAGAACACTTAAATTTATAAGTGATATCTCTTAGTTTCGTTGTGACATCGTAGTGCTGTGCTTGAGGTATATTAATATTATATATCTAGTATTGTGTGTAGGGTTTAAAGTGTTTAAAGCGTTAAATCGCTCATTTCATTTTAACTAGTTTCTTTTGAACTGAGTGTATAATTTATAAGTCTGTATTATTTTCTAGTGACGCATACAGTGGAAGGCAGAATAAATAATATTTCTAAGCTTAACAAACTAGTAGCTATAAGGAATTTAATTTAACGGCTAATACTCAGACGAGAATATTTTATATCAAACTTATAAAATGCTAGACGCGACATCAGCGAATATTGACGGAATACGCACCATATTCCTAAATTCCTGATGATCGATTTTATATAGCTTATTTCACCGGAAGTTTAAATATAAGTCAAGCTAAAGGCTTGCTGTTTTAAATGTAAGTTATATTGGGTACATAATATGAAAATGATTTATATGTGCTTTTCTTTTTATACAGTGAAATACTGGGGGTGACCCGAACTTTACCAGCATTTAATAAGAGTTCATAATTGTGAAGAAATAGACAGTCCTTATTTTGAACCACGTGGGTTTCTCAAGTAACACTGATCTGACGGTGCAAGTTAGACAGTAATACCATATCCCACTAACGGGCTTTTTCAAAGACTGTAATGATAAATACTGGGCCTGTGAACCAGATCTTAATTTCTTCCATAAACTCTACGTAAATTTTCTGCCTGGCGGCGAGAATAATTACAATCTATGACATAAACTTTCCGACATTGTTGACAAGTGAGTGGGGAACCAATAATTTCTGTTTTGAGAGAGGTTGTCCACCGGTCATCTTCCTAATTAAGGGAAACTTCGTGTTCTGACATTTTGTGCTCGTTTAAGCCTAATTCTTACCTCGGGAGTCAAGTGACATTAACTTTAATCTGAAATAACTATCGCCTGAAGCAGACGCTCCCCAGATCCATTTTTTTAATGAAACCAACAAACAAATCTGCAGAGCTGGGATCTGTTTCAGTAAACGACAGTAACAGATAAAAAGTGTGAGTGTCCAAAATTTGCGCCAGCCGGCGAAACCACAACCCGATTGTAAGTATATCAGGGCCCTGATGAAAGAATCGAGTGAAAGTGACGGAAGGAGGTTCGTTGTATAATACCCTCATTTGTTATATGTGTTTTTTTTTAGGCGAGATTTGCTGCTTAAGTAACGTGTTACGTTAGAATAGATACTGCTGTCAAAGTCAGTCTATACCTTCAAAGGGGGACAATATTAGACCCTAACCACATGCATCTATAACTCTTTGGGCCATCATCTGTCATCCTAACGGGGCTGTGGGCTAAACCTAGAGTTAAGATCATAGCGGGGCTATCACCCTTGTAGCATTTTCTTGATATTGTATGACTATGTGCATATGTTTTTTCCTTGATGTATTTTTTTTTTTGTTTTGGTGTTGTGAGAAGATTTTATAGATGATAAATAAAATCTCTCTGGAACTAATCAGCGTGTTGGTCAGCTCGTTCTAGAATATTTAAATAAGTATTGTTATAGTTTTCCCACGTCTGTGTGTCTAACTGTTGTCACTTGAAGACGTGTGCACGTGAGTGGTATGTTCATACATAGTAACATATGTTGTCAATAGTCTGTCTGACTCTTATATATCTGTCGTAGAAGATAGGCCTGAGAGAGAGAGAAGATTCTTGGTTTTTTTTTCAGGGGACAGCTCTATTTGATTCGCTACCACTGCACTCTTGGGAAAATCTATTTTTTTTTCTAACTCTCACTGTGTATATCACATATTCTAATCTATTCAGAAGGGACCAACCTAAGTCTTAATACTCCTATCGAAAAATCTACGACAAATGGTCGCTCGTTACCGGGAATTGAACCCAAAATCCTAAGGCGATACGACAAATGGGTTCTCGTCCGTAGGATTTTTGAACTTAGAATAGGAAGACGAGTACGACAAATGTGGACTCGTCTATCTGGATTTTGAACTTAAGATTCTTTTTTTTTCTGAAATAGAGTAAGAGTGTGATGTCTTGTGAGTTTTGTATCTTTTAAAAATAATTTATCCCCTAGACTAACGATCTGTTTACGGGCGTGCTGACCACACAAACTGATAAGTTGTTTTTTTTCCACAGCATTAAGAAATAATATACATTTGGTTTACAGGTTGATTGTCGGAATATATGTTAATTAATGATTTTGTAATACTAAACGCTGGTAAAGTTTTGTGAGTGTATAACATTCACAAGGTTCTGAAGCAGGAAGGTGTTTGAACTAAGTTAAGGAGTGCGTTTCGGACTATTTGTCCAGATTAATTGCCTCCCTTACCCTAACTGTCTTCAGGGGTGAACTTGATAGTGGACTTTATAATTAAGGGATTATTTTTCTCTTTAATTTTTACAATAATTATTTTGTTTCCACTGTAGCAACTTATTTTTCAGAAGTAATCTTAACTACCATTTAGTTGGCGTAGTCGTGTTTTGCATTAGGTGCTTTATTGCCGATTAATAGCAGCGATAGTTAGATTTTTATTTTGGAGGAGGTATCCCAGGGTTAAATATATCATCTTTCGTATTTTTGGTATTTTTTTCTCCTAAGTGGTAGGAACCAGGTTATTCTTTTTCCTATTTTCTATCTCCACGTGTCTCAGTCACTGACATAATATGGCCGAGAGGGCAAAGCTTAGACAACTCCTCAGGGACGAAGCGAGAGAGGAGGGACTGGAAGGAGAGGAAGCGAAAGCTTTTGTCAGAGACGAACTTGAGAGATATGATGCGGAGAGGAAAGAAGAAGAACTAAGGAGGAAAGAAGAAGCAGCGGAGAGGAAAGAAGCGGAAGACCGTCTATTACAGCAGAAGAAGATAGATGAGGAAATGGAAATTCGCAGGATGCAGCATGAGGAAAGAGAGAAGGAGAGACAGCTTGAGGAAAAAGAGAAACAGAGACAGCACGAGTTGGCTCTTAAAACACTAGAATTCCAAAGTCGTAGTGCTGCCTCTACCTCCAGCAATGGAGAATCTTCTCCTCATTCCTCCTTAACTGATCCTTCTAACACTCAATCTCTTCAACTAAACGCCATGTCTTTCACTCTAGAATCTTTTCCTTGTCCAAATG